>BMAO01026370.1:110351-213011 GCA_019973975.1 Trichonephila clavata | reverse complement strand
TTTCCTCAAGCATTGTATCATTTCAGGGAAAACACAAACACACATATATATATATATATATATGTGTGTGTGTGTGTGTTTCAATATATAGCGTAGGCGAGTTCCCAAAAAGGTTTCGATACGAACCTCTGTTTAAACTTTTCATTAAATGGAAGTAATAGTAATGATGCAAATTTATCGCTGTCATCTCAAATTGTGTGTTATAAATATCAGCACTGTTTTATTTTAGATGTTTTCCCTTGGAGTTTCATAGTTGAGAACTGCATTGAAAAATTATTAACTGTGTTATTTGTTCCTATCTTTAGAAGTTTGGGGAACAAGTGCTAGCTTAATGGCTTAACCTCTCTGGAATTTCACATTTTGGGGCTTTTCAAAACAAAGATTGTGTTCAATCAGTGGCGCACACAAGGGTGTCCTACGGGTCCAGACACCCCCAAAAGCCCTTGAGTTTGTTTCAATTGATGATCATCTTGTGTATATATAACGTAAAAGTTAATTAAGTATTTGTAATTAACAATTTATTTTATTAATTAATGCTAATTATTATTTCAATAATTCATTTTTTACTGTTTCTTGTTAACAAAATCAGACGAATTATTCCCTTCCCCCTTGAAAATTTTTTGTGTGCTCTACTGTGTTCAACCATACATTTTTAACAAGGCAAGTATTCTCGATGTCTTACGCATCTTAAGCCATATTAAATATGTCTTTCCAAATTATTTTTTGTTACTGAATATCATAATAGGTGAAAATATTAATTACGCAGAAATAAGCTACTTTCTTTGCTTAACACCTAAGAGGAAATGCTGTTAAGGGAATGCAATGTAAAGGATTCCTTAAAAGTATTGTTTTGAAACACTCTGACTTGAAAATTCGTCAAATATGAGCCCATTGGTCAGAAAATAAAATCATTTAGAAATGTGGCTATTTGTTAGTAAGTACCTCCCCCCCCCCCTCTTCTAACTTTAAGTCAGGTCCACGGTAGCCTTGTGCGAAAGGTACCTTCGTCCAATAACGAGTAAACACCTTAATTTAAGAAGTAAACATTTATCAAACTTTGCCGGTTCTTATCAAAGGTGCACTGTGTATTCTGTACTTCGACTTATAACTGCTTTGTCAGTATAAAATCCGTGAACGCAGTGGAAGATGACGAATCTATAAATTCACAAATATATTTCAAAAGTAAATTTACTAAGTTTATGATCAGATGACGCAATTATATAGAATTAAAATACTTATCGAAAATATACGCCACTAAAACAATGCTCATAAATCTCCACGGCCTCGGAGCAAATATGAAAATACTTCTTCAAAATGGCAACCCAGTCTGTATATGGTCCGGCTATTTTCATCTTTAGCTCCACTTAAAATCCCTTTCTATAGGACTTCTGCATATCAAGTTTTCTTTTATAATAAGGGGCAGTTAAAGCTAAGCCAAAGCATTGAAGGAGAAAACACTAGGTAAAGAAGAATACAATATTGACTTTACAAATCCATATGCCTAGTGTTATATCTAGTGCATACCATTGGTTACACGTCTTATTTCGGTATCCTTTAATATATTTTATACGGGGAGCACTTTCTTTTTTTTATAAATTAGCAGTTTGTAAGTCTTTCCTATCCCAAAGTTAAAATGTTTAGTTAATTATTTTTATTTGATGCTGACTACTATGCAACTTTAGTTGAAGATATAAACTCTTCAGTGGAAACATGTGGGAGAAATAATTAAATTGATCGAAAAAGAAAACTCTATCATTTGTGTTGTTTGACATCAAAGTGAACTTCCTCGAAATATTTTGAATAAAATGTTGTTCTTCTTTGTTTGAAACGCATCTTACATTAGTTACATCTTTGAAAGTGTCGCGTGCATAGATCTGAATCATGCAACCGTTGGTCGAGGAAGGGCTCCTCTCCTAATCTTTATTTTATAATTTATTTTATTGCTAATAAAGTTATTTTTTAAAATTCTTTTTGAAAAAGAAGATTCTATGTTAAAAAATTAGCCCCAAAAAATCTTTTTAGAGATCAAACTGAAAAGTGTATATTGAAGCAAAAAATTATGGTGCTGAGAAAATGTTTAAAAATCCGTATCATTTCCATTAACATAATTATGACTTCACCTTCATTGATATACTTTTCGATTTCCTTTAAATGTAGGCGACAGTGGGAAAAACAGCACTCCGTTATGTAATTTAAGATCCAAAATTGAAAAGAGATACGATTGTAGATCATAACCGAAAGAATGGGAAGGAGTGTAATAATCTTTCGAGAAGGCTGTAAATGGTTCTATTTTACCCGCGAATGGTATTTTGAGGCCCATGATTTCCGTTTCTCATTGGGTGCTTCGGAAATAACTTCCTGGAAATCAATCTCGAAAACGAACTTTTCAATCTCGCCAGGATGCAATTTCCGTTCTTCTTGATGATCCAACTTCGGCATTTTTCGGGGATTTTGGAAAACCATCAGTTTCTATTTTCAGCTTCTTTCATATAACTTCGCATTCAAAAGGAATTGTGAAGGCAAATGAAGCTCTTCTAACTGTAGCTAAAGGTTTTAGTTTCTTTCGTGGCCGGCAGATCAGATATTCGAACCCCAGTTACTGCAAAGATCGTTGTGAGAAAGTTACTGCAAGTTGTGATTCGAATTGTAGCGCAAATAATTGAATGCAAGAGTTCAACCATACCCTGAAGTCGCCAAAGGGCGAATTAAAGTTTTGATGCTGGGTTGAATGTGAGAATATATACCTTTACATTGTAGATTCAAAAGATGAATATGTAACTTCAAGATGTCATCTACTCTCCCTATTTGGTGTATATGTTCTTATATTTAACCAGTCTTTGAATTCCTTTTCTAAAAGATCCTTTTAAAATCATCTTTAATAAAAAAGTAAGTTTATTCACATAAACCGTGACTATTTTGTGAGTAAAAAGTATATTAACATCGCACTATAAGGCTGCATGTAAGCTATTGGTGACGGACCTCCGAATTACGACCATCGGTCCAGTGGTGAGGATGACACTTGAGATGGCACCCCCTCTCCAAACTACAACACTGCACAAACTGGAGAACATTGAGCTTCGACAGTGTTAACGTTGCTCGGGGCATGGCAAGTTTTCAATGGCACCAGGACTCGAACCCGCGCCCCTCTGACCATGAGTTTGTGACCATAACCACTGTGCTTCGGCTGCCACGTCTATTGTGTAAAATGGAAATGAAAATTTGTGAATTCCGGAAATGGAAAACGGAAGACATAAATTTCAAGGGAATTAAAGTATAACACCATAAAATTAATAAAAAAATGAAAACATAAAAAAATAATGTTTATATTTAAAAGCAAGGTGTTAAAAAGGAAAATGTAGAACCGTTAAGAAATCAAATATATGAAACTTGATTATGCTGCATTAAGCTGAAAGAAATTTGATAATAAAAATATAGTTTTTGGTGTTAATATTCTGAAATGCTTCAAAGTTATGATTAATTTATTAGTAAAGTTTTCAACTATTGAAAAAGTTAAGTAAATTTCTTTACAGTTTCTTTAAGTTACCTGCAACCCTAATGGCACACTCGTCAACTGTGCTGCCGAGCTCTCCTTAAGCATCAAAGCTTAATGTATAAGGGCTTTAAATTTTCTAGTCTCTTTTTTACATGGATTCTGGGACAAAACATTATTTAACAAAAATATTGGTATAAACTTGGTTCAACATATATTCTGTTTAAAATATATCAAGAACCCAACGAGTGAAAATAAATATGGTAGCATTGATTTCCGATTTTGATAAGTTGATTCATCTCTTCAAAAATCAAAATAAATTTATATTTTTGTTTAAAATATACGTTAAAATTGCTTTTTATTCTTAAGAAAATTTTTACAAATGAAATAACTGCCTCTTTTTATAATGTTAATTACATTAAGGATATTTTGTTGGGGATCATAACATACTTGGAATAAATACAACAATCATAAATGAAATGAAAATGAAACTATTATTTAACTTCCCGGCGTATTTTATTTACATATCATTTTTGATTGTTTTAGGGCTGTTCTATTTAACAATTCAAACTCGTGAGACGTGGCGTTGTCTAAGCGTTCCGGAGTAATATATTCTCGTCCAATAAACCTTTGGAAACATTCCACTTATATTCTGAAGTCACATTTAATTATGAGCAGTCGAGAGAGAGAGAGAGAGAAAGTTATGTCGCACATCAATCTTGGATACCTTTCTCATTGTCTCCCTCCGGAAGAAGAAAAATAAATCACGTGATTGATGATCGGTTTCTTTTTCCTGGAGCGATGCGATCGGCTTGTCCTTCCAGCAGTTAATCCCCCGGGATATTATGATGTGTATGTGTGGGGGGGGGGGATCAACCTGACCGGAAGACGAATGGACCAGGATTCACTAGACTCCCGGATCATCATCTTGGCTTCCCCCTCCCCCTCCTTCTGCTTTCTGCTGTCCTGGCAAATTAGCTTTCTCATAGAAGCTATGATGATGAACACCTACGAAGTTGGGAAATGTCGTCGTTTGTCAAAGATCATTGTCACTGCAGTTCGGGGAGGGGGGTAAAAATCACTCGAAGAGAGAACTTCTTTTTTTTCAAGTGCCATGGTCGGTAAAATGAGATTTATTATTATAAAGTTATCTGGTGTTAATGCTGTCAAGTTTGGGGCCGAGGATTTCTGCGAATTTTCTCCATATCCAAGACCTACAATATTTCCGAAAATGGTTTTCTTGGAGGCTCTAAAGGTGCCTATGAAAACATACACAAATGATTTAAAAATTTTAATCTAACCTGTGTGTCTGAAATGTAATATTTTATCTGATTTTTGCATGAATCATTAAGAGTCAATTTTCCTCTGCATTGCTATTAATTATCTAACAAATTTCGCGTTTAGCCTATGAGTTAGATGGAAACTACATCCTTTTTCACCTTCATCAATCATTATTTTAACATCAAAACTTGAAAAATGATGAAACAATTCTCAAAGTTTCAAAAAAGTTGAAGATGTATTGGATATATCAAGTAGATTTAAAAATAACTGTTATCTTAAACTATAACAAAATCTTAATTGCACACATATCCCTTGTAATAAACTATTTCTATAAGTTGAAATTCCAGATAATTCCAATGATAATTTATCACGATATTCTAATCGATGAATTAAGTGATGTTGATCTTTTTCTCCGCACTACTTTGTGTCCAATGAAATTTATGTGCATTATTTAGGTGAAAATGCTCGCTCTCGTCTTCTTGAATATCAGAACGTTGTCGTAGTCTCTCACTACCCCTATGATTATTAACTCCCCTTTGCATATTATCTAAATTTGGGTATGTTGGATTCCTGATTAACGACTACTTAATTAATAAATCAATATTATTTATTGACCTTTCTAAATAGAGAAATACACAAATATTAATCAAACTTTAAGAACAACAAATTACAGTGGAGTGCGAGAAGAACCCGATTATGAACGACGGAATACTAACTGAACCCACGGAGAATAACGTATACAATCAAACTACGCATTTATATCTAATTTATGAAAATAACTGACCTGATACCTTTTTAAGGCAGGTTTCTCTAATACTGGATTGTTCTAAGGAGCGGCTTCAATCTTTGATATCTTCAGTTCCGTCCCGAACCGAATTAATGAACCTTTTTCAATAGTCTTCCTCCGGCGAATATACTTCCACTAGATAAACTAATCTCTCAGAATCACCTTCTTAATCAACCTCGTAGTCATCATCACTCTCTTCATTTCATTTCTCCCTTTTATATCTTTTTCGAACTCGCTAAACCCGAAACTATCTTGTTTGCATAAGTCACACCCTTGGCTCTCGGCGGAGATTGGTTAAAATAAATAAAGTGTTTAAAGATTTGAGAGAAGGTTAGTGAAACGCGTAAGCACCCGTCACAACCCCCCTCCGAGAAAAAAAAGCTTGACTTATTGAAGGTCTAAACGACCTGCAAGAACTCGCTTAATTTACCTAACATCTGAAAAACACTGAACCTGCACAAAATTTTAACTACTCTAGAATGCCTAAAAATACTGAACTTGTAGAAAGTTAACTCACGAACTTTAGAATGCCTGAAAATATTGAACTTGCAGAAAATTTTAACTCTCTAAGTTAGAAACTTTAATTAAACTAGCACACAGAAATGACTACTCAAAGGGGTACTCCACTCTAATTTATTGACCTTTTACAAGCATACAATCCCTACAGTGCATCCCATTCGGGCGAAGATCAGGGGAAAGCCTTTCCAGGAAAAAACCCTGATCATGCACTTTACTTAAGTGCTAATAAATATAAAATTTTACATTAATATCTTCTCACGACATCAAAGTTTTCATCGCATCACTATGTTGAGGGACTGCTGCCCTGAAAGGAAACCTTGTCAATTTTTTCTAAAACATGACATTAAATGCACAGAACTTTTATACAACTTCCTTATTGACATAAAATATGGCATACATTATATTATATATATATATAGTTTCATAACAAAATAACCTTCATCTGGTTTCATTTTCAAAAAATTCCCAATCAATCGCGCTGCGCTGTTAATGTTTTTTGTTAGTATTCCTAATTACGCCGCCCCTAGAAACCAGACACTACTTATTCGTCTTAATAATTACACACAAAAATATATACATTTTTTACATAGAATATATTACAACAAACAATACAAGTAATCTCACATATAAAGCATCGTCTTTAATGTGTAGCAAAACAATTGCAGTTAAACAAGTGTTTTTCCACAATTTGGAAAAAAATTAAATACAAAAGCTTTTTCAACCGATATGAAAATACACAAAACGCAATAACTTTTGTACTGAAATTTTACAAAAAAAAATAGACTAGCTCACATAGAAAATACTCTGAACTGTCTGTCAGAGGAAAAATAAACAAATTAGAATTATACAACCTGGCTAGTCTTTAGATCCAATCTGCATAGGCTTTGTCTCCAACCATGACCTCTGTGCTGGATGACCTTGTCCTAGGGTTGTCCTCTCTGCGCTCCCACCTTCTGGGTCTCCTCTTCCATTGAGTCCGTTGAAGTTGAAATGCTCCTGCTGAGGCGTTGTTTTCCTTTGTGAGAACTGGAACTTGGCTGTTGTCCACTCGACGTCGGCTCCGAAGATTGTATGGACAGCTCCTTTCCTGATGAGGTCTGTTGTACTTGAATCTGTGGGATGGTCCTGGAACTGCTCTTTCAGAACTATTTTCTTCCACCTTTCTATACCGCTTTCTGGAGGGACGAGAGGGCATTGACGAGGAAATATTTCTCTTGTCTCGGGATACCTGGGCCTCTGGTCTCTTCTTTTGTATATTATCTCTCCAAGAGTCTGGTCTTCCTCTTTTCTCTCTTTCAGTCCAATACGGTTTTTTTTCCTGAAATTATACACTTCACCCCCCGAAGAAACAGCAGATTCCGTTCGTCCACGTTTTTTTCTCACCTCTACTCCATCGCGTCTATTCGCAACTATATCTCTACTACCATTTAAATTTCCTGATTTCGATCCTCTACGACAACCCCCATCACTCTCCGATTGCACCAATCTCGACTGCCCATCATCCGACCTGACTGATGCCACTGCACCATGATCACTACTATTGTCACTTTCCGACTTGGCAACACTGTCTTCTCTTTGATGGTAAATTCTCACCTGGTCCACATTAACCGTTATTCTTTTACCAAATTTTAATATTACTAAATTATTATTATTTTTTACACTCAGAACTTCATATGGGCCCTCAAACTTTGGCATAAATTTACCCACTATTTTCTTACTTGTTGAACTTAACGGGTGAGTTTGAACTAATACTAGATCATCAACTTTCACATTACTTTCACGCCTCTTTTTATTATAATATTTCGCCCACTTCTCGTGCTGGCGCTTTGTATGAATTCTAGCCTCCTCAAACAACCTTTCTATGTTCCCACAAACTAAATCTGATCCATCAGTTACCATAACTAAATTTTGAAAAGGGGTGATTAAGTTTCGACCTAAAAATAATTCCGCCGGTGTTGTACCCGTTGTCTCATGTACTGCTGTCCTAATAGCATATCCGAACTCTTGCAGAAATTGATCCCAGTTAGTGTGATTATCCGCGACAAAACTCGAAATCATTTTTAAAAGGGTGCGATTAACTCTTTCTGTTTGATTAGCTTGTGGACGATATACCACAGTTTTAACGTGTTTTATGTTCAACCTGCGACATACTTGCTCAAAAACTTCGGATATCATTTGGGGGCCGTTGTCGGTAACTAACTTAACAGGAGCTCCATAACGCGAAATATAATTCTCAAAAAATGCATTGGCAATTGCTTTAGCCGAAGCTTTCCTTAAGGGAACTATTTCAACCCATTTAGAAAAATTATCTGTAATTACTAAAATAAATTTATAGCGTTCTGGACTAGTTGCAGGGTATGGGCCTAACAAATCTAAAGACACGATTTCATTCGGAAAATTAGTTATTATGGGAATTAATTGACCAGCTGGTAATCCGTTTTTATAATTAATTTTTTGGCATTGGTCGCAGGTTGCTACATATTTATAAATGTATTTCCTCATGTACGGGAAATAACACGCGTCCTTTAATTTTAAGTAGGTTTTCTTTTTGCCTAAATGGCCTGCCATCGGCGAGTCATGGAATTCTCGCATAACATCTTTACGTAATGTTTTAGGTATAAATACCCTTAATTCACCTAGTGTGGTTGTATATTTTGCATAATATAGCAATCCGTCTATCAATTTAAAGTCTCGGGACCAATTTCTACAGATTGATTCATTAATGGAACTATCGTCCGGATTTTCCAGAAACTTCACGATGTGACCTAGCTCCGGATCATTTCTCTGTTCCTCTCTCAACTGTTCTCTAGACGATAATACTAACGATCTAATCACCGCACAAGACACCTTTTTTTTTTTTTTTAACATTTATAAACCCCGTGCACCACCGAACGTATAACACGGGGGTAAACAACACAGACAGAAGAGAAAGGATTACAACACAAACATCCATGCCTTCTCCGGGATTCGAACCCAGTCCCTGCACAAGACACCTTTGGTTCTTCATTACTTTCTAACGGGTTCCTAGACAACATATCAGCCACTAAATTTTGCGTACCTGTGCGATTTTCCCATTCTACATTAAAATTTGCCAACTTAAGCATCCACCTTATCATTCTAGACGACAAATTCTTTCCATTCGTTAATTTGGTAAGTGCAGCATGGTCTGTTATCACTTTAACCGGCAAGGATCCGAAATACGTGAGATATTTATTTAATGCCCATATGACAGCTAAACATTCACGTTCCGTCACACTATAGTTTCTTTCTGCGCGGTTTAAAGTTCTTGAGGCAAACGCCATAGGCCTATTATTCTGTGTCAGTACTGCTCCTACCCCCACTGAGCTCGCATCCGTATAGAGTTCAAAAGCTTGGGAAAAATCTGGTAATTGTAACACTGGAGCTTCTGTCAGTGCGTTCTTAATACGATCAAAGGCTTCCTGCGCTGATTCCGACCAACGGAACTTAGAGTTTTTTCGTTTTAAATTATATAAGGGTTCACACGTAGGGGGTTCTGCGTAGTTCTTAATAAACTTTTGATACCAACCCGTCATTCATAAAAATTTTGCTACCTGTTTTGTAGTTTTCGGAGGTTTCATTTCAATAATTGCTTTTACCTTCTCCTCATCTGTTTTAACTCCTTCTTTATTAATAACTAAACCCAAATAACGTAATTGTTCCCTCGCGAAATGACATTTCTCACGATTCAACGTTAAACCAGTCTCCTGCAACAATCTAAATACTTCTCGTAAGTGTTCTACATGGCGTTCAAAAGATGGAGACGAAATAATCACGTCATCCATTTAACAGTGGGCAAAACGCCCGAGGACTGGCTTGAGAATCATTTCTATTGCCCTTTGAAAATTTGGAGCTGCCCCCGAAAGGCCAAATGGCATGCGAGTAAATGCAAAAGTACCATTTTTTGTAACAAACGCCGTCTTATGAACATCTTTGGGGTCTACTGCCATCTGAAAGTATCCGCTGCGTAAATCAAGCGATGACATAATTTCGGTGTGTGGAATATTAGTGATCAAATCATCAATTATTGGTAGCGGATATCGCGGATATCTCGTGATCGCATTTAATTTCCTATAATCTATTGCAAACCTATAAGCTTCTGGGTCATCTAACGGCAACCCGTTTTTCTTCCGACATAAAACAACTGGAGATGCGTAGGGCGATGTTGTTGGAATCATCGTTCCAAAAATCGTCTAACATTTTCTTAACATGGTAGTTAATGATATCCTGTTTGACCCTGTCATAGCGATAAGGTCTCGAAAAAACAGGAGGATTATCACCCGTGTCAATTTCATGACAAAACACATGTGTCAGACCAGGCCTAACTGAAAACAAGTCTTGAAATTCCTTAAACAAAATCTGCAATTTTTGTTTTTGCTCTGCATTTAACTTAGTGTTTGATAAATCTATCTGAACCGGTTCGTCCGAAATTGCCACTTTTTCAATCTGCGAATCCGGAATGATTAACGATTTTGTAAGAAAGTCCAAACTAATCTTTGCATGTGACATAAAATCAATACCTAGGATGCATGGGTATTGCATCTCAGTAATCACATGAAATTTCCACAACTTCGAAAATTCTCTTATTTTAATTCTTAACTCAACTGTGCCTAAATTTCTGCATTGTGACCCTTGAGCTGTAACTACTTCAGCTAACGATTTCTTAACAGGACAGAAAGAAAAATATGATCGGTATGTTTTTTCTGAAATAAATGACTTTTCCGCACCTGTATCCCAGAGCGCTTTTAGAAACGTATCATGCAAAAGAATCGGCACATACGGAAGTTCAACTGGTGATAATCGTAATGAATTAAGTTTAATTCTATTAGGAGGATTTGACTTAACTAGCGATCGTTTACCTCCCGCAACACGATCGCTTAGAAGTTTAAATTGGCATTTCTTTGCCTTTCGCTGTTGCAATCAACACGCCTCCAATTCTGCTTTGCTGAATCATCATTAGGACCCTTCCTAACCAGCATCCTACGGTTCTGATACCGGTCTGTTCGCTGATTTGGCTGATTGTAGCGATTTCCTCTCTCGAATCCTTGATTTTGATAATTACGACGAGAAAAATTATTCGCACCCCTGCCTAGTCCTCTTTGATCATTTTGACTATTTCTGACCCCCAGTATCTCTCCAATTTCTATTATTCCTTCTTTCCTCAGGATTCCTACTCACATCCCAACTTCGTCTAGCAAAATTATTACTCGAACCCTGGTTTTCCCTGCAGCTATGACGTTCCTCATACCGGTCTACCAACTCTACCAACTGAGCTTTCATTGTGGTTTTTCGAACTTCTAAATAATCCATTATTTGGGGTTCTAGTCGCATTACTATGTGATCGACCAATTTTATTTCATCATAATTCAAATCTAAAGCCTTATGAATTTTTAATAGTTGAAAAATAAAGTCTGACGGGGCTTGACCTCTCCGTTGTTTCGATGAAAAAAACTGAGCCTCTAACTCTGATTTATTCCGTATCACAGGAAAACTTTCTGACAATTTCTTTTTAAGCGTTACAAATGCAGTCGCTTCTTCATTTACACACTTGAACCCTATAACGTCAAACCAGTCTAACGCTCTCCCAATTAAATGACCTTTTAAATACGCACATGATAGATTCGTCGGTATTTCATAGTAGGCTATATTGTCATCTATATTAGACATAAACTCAGACACATTTTCTTTACCCGAAAAAAATAATTCCGACAAAACTCTAAATCCTGCACTTGCTCTTAATTCCGGTATTTCGTTTGGGCGCCAGTGTCGTAGTCTCTCACTACCCCTATGATTATTAACTCCCCTTTGCATATTATCTAAATTTGGGTATGTTGGATTCATGATTAACGACTACTTAATTAATAAATATATATTATTTATTGACCTTTCTTAATAGAGAAATACACAAATATTAATCAAACTTTAAGAACAACAAATTACA
The DNA here is from genome assembly GCA_019973975.1 of Trichonephila clavata. Classification (NCBI taxonomy): domain Eukaryota; kingdom Metazoa; phylum Arthropoda; class Arachnida; order Araneae; family Nephilidae; genus Trichonephila; species Trichonephila clavata. The sequence goes on along the minus strand of BMAO01026370.1, from coordinate 200,975 downwards.
GTGGAGTGCGAGAAGACCCGATTATGAACGACGGAATACTAACTGAACCCACGGAGAATAACGTATACAATCAAACTGCGCATTTATATCTAATTTATGAAAATAACTGACCTGATACCTTTTTAAGGCAGGTTTCTCTAATACTGGATTGTTCTAAGGAGCGGCTTCAATCTTTGATATCTTCAGTTCCGTCCCGAACCGAATTAATGAACCTTTTTCAATAGTCTTCCTCCGGCGAATATACTTCCACTAGTTAAACTAATCTCTCAGAATCACCTTCTTAATCAACCTCGTAGTCATCCTCACTCTCTTCATTTCATTTCTCCCTTTTATATCTTTTTCGAACTCGCTAAACCCGAAACTATCTTGTTTGCATCACCCTTGGCTCTCGGCGGAGATTGGTTAAAATAAATAAAGTCTTTAAAGATTTGAGAGAAGGTTAGTGAAACGCGTAAGCACCCGTCACAACGTGAAAAACAGCTTCTTACATTTGCGACAGTTTGCAAGCTAATAAAAATTACACAATAGAACACGGACTGCAGTATGGTCTTTATTAAAAGCTAAACTTCAGACACGGGGAACACTTTATTTTAATACTGTATTTGTTTGTGGTTTTTCCTGTTAGAATCTTGTAGAAATTGCTTTCCCACCGAGATTGTAGCATTGCAGTAGAATATATTTAACAGAAAAATTTTGATCACTACTTTCCTTTCTTTTTTTCCCGAATTAATAGTCATTAAAGTATTTTTCGATAAATCATTTAATCTATTAATTAAATAAATAAATTAGGGACAATGAAAATATAAAGCTAAACATCTAACAAGTTTTATAGCAACATTTATATTAAAAACATACCAGAACATTTTTTGTTTGTTGAAAGCAGTTATATTTCTAACTATTTTACTTATGTGACATTTTTTTTTAGTTTTATTAGAGTATAAATTAAGAGTCAAGATAAAGCCGAACATTTAATGTGTTCTTGATTTTTATCCTCTTAAAATTACTTATTGGTATTGCACTTTTTCTTTCAGGTGAGAATTTCATACGATTAAATTGACTTTTCTATTTACTTTTTCTACGGAAATTGACTTTCTAAGTAAGTAATTCATTAATTATATTATTGTCTATTTCAAGTTTTGAAGAACACCCTATTGTTATAAATTCCATGTGATTAGTATTTAGTATTTAAATGTTAGAACGTGATAATAGTTTTTATTATTCTAATTTTTTATCACAACGAGTACATAAATTACTATGTTTGGAATTAACGAATGTTAAAATATGATTCGAATAATTTTCTGAATACGTCTTTTAAAACGTGTAATTGAAAATACATTTTTTGGTTTGTTCCTTAAAATACTTACTATTTAATCTTTATTTGCTCCAAGTTTAGTATTTGAATGCAATTTTTAATCCTAAAAAACACAATTTAAGCTTAATTTTGAAGAGCGTTTTTAGATAAATATGAAATAAAAATTCATAATAATGTATATAAACTTGCCATGTTATGTGGATTCATTTCACATCCAACAATAACTCATTATAATTTCAAATTATCTGTGTTTAAAATGTAATGAACACTATAAGTTATATTCATTTTGTTCAGAACAAGATAAAAAAAATGTCGAAATTCAGGTTTTCATCATAATTTCAGAAGACAAAATGTAGTTTCAGTAGTAGTATTTTTACGTAGATATTTTCTCTTCTTTTTGAAACCACAAATTCCAAAAGCAAATCTTAAAAAGCAAATTTTTCTCGGAATTCCAGACATTACTTTATTATTTTTACTGAAGAGCTCGTATTTCGCCCTTTATTATCTCTTATAATCATCAGTTTGTACAAAAATGGTTGTTGAAAATGCAATTCATTGGGTGGTGGTACCTCCTCACTCGCAGCGATTGCTCCGTTGGAACTGTTTTCGATTCAAGATGAAGTTGCGTCACACTTTCAGTCAGAACTTTCCTCCTTGTTAGAAGATAATTTTTATATTAAATTACTATATCAGGGCTTCTAAAATTCTGAAATTTGTATTTTGAGCACGATAGTCTAATTTTATGTTAAAACGAAGACAGAATGGTCTCAAAGTTCATATCTAAGATTGACGAATGAGAAAACAGGTATTTCAAATAATGCAATAAATTTGGTTCTGAAAGTACTGTCGAACCTCCATTTTACGAACTTCTATTTTTCGAGCTTTTCTTGGAACGAAGAATAAAGTACACTGAATCTCTGTTTAACGCATTTAGCACATAACGAACTTTTCCCCCGTTCAAGTAGATGAGACAGTGGCGCGACTGAATGTACTTTAAGGGGTCAAAATTGTATTTGCACAGCAGGAGTTTCATCGTTGATTTAAATTAAAAGTAAAAAGATTTCGCAGTTATCAGTAGTTTATAGTAGTAAAAATGCATAACACCATTTGCGTATAATAAGACAATAATTTAAGAAACAAATCGTCTTAAGAATTAATTTTACTCTAAAATTGAGAAAGAAATGTGATTTGAAAAGAAGGATCAAAAATTAAATATTTCGAACAGTTAAAATTGGGCAAATGTAATTTAGGTACAAATATATATGACCAATTATTTTCTGCTCTTAGTATTTTTTAAGCTCAGTTTTTTTTGGGGGGGGGAAACAATGGAATAAGCATTGGTTGTAAATAAGTTCGGTTTTCCACCTTGTTGTAAAAATGAATTTCATGAAGAAATTTCTTAAAACTTACATCACTGGTAAAGGGTCTGGTAAATATTGTAGAGAATAAGGGTTATAATGCAAGAAAGATCAGTTTTTATAATGATATTTAAACTGGACAGTCTCTGCAAACAAAATCTAAAACGTTTATCTGCAGAAACCCGGGTGCACTTGTTTAAGCCCAGTGAGTATCTAAATAAAGAAAAAGTAGAAGGAGGGTGGGAGAGAAGCGACTTTCGGAAAAAGATCGGAGTAAGCACTCTTTACTGTAGGAAATTCCTCGAAGGAATAAAAGAAGAGGAGAAAAGTAAGAAAAACTGCAAACCTTTCTCCATTGCTAGTGGATGGGATCAGCAGCAGTGATCTGTGATTGGCTAACTTGATCCACCCCCTCCTCAGAGAAAGGGAAATTACCGTACAAATGTTTGATCGGAAGTTGCAGAGAAGCGAAGACATAATGAGAATAAAGGCCGGTTGGAAAAGAAGAAAAAAGGGGGTGAAAAAAAACTCTCTCTCAGTTTCTTTTGTATGGGAACGGGACCTTGATTTTTAAAGAGCACTTTTGAATTCAGCTCACCGGGGAAATGAACTGAGACATGTGTAGTTATCTTTTATTATACAACAAATACTTTATTTATTTAGTCTATTCCAGTCTAGGACGAACGATTAAAAATACAAAAGACTTTAAGAATGTGTACACACCCTTTAGCAGTGATCTTTTAAAAACTCCAGAAGGGTTTGTGATGTAAAGAGTTTAACAAGATGTTCCCTTTAAAAACACTTTTGTTAATGTCATCGGAAGGGAGTTGAGAAATGATGCTTGCTTTCTACGTGCAACGCAAAATTATTTCAAAATAAAAGTGGGTATGAAGTGAACATGCATTTACGTAAAGCTTAGTAGAATGTTTTTAATGTTATTCAAAACAACGAATCACTTTTCAAACTTCCTTCCCCCGGCAGTGGTCAATAGATAAGATTTCGCACTCTTCTATGCAAAGCTCGAATAGAACCAAGTTTTAATTGCTGTTTGTAAAATAAAAAAATCCGCTGCACAAAAATGGAAGTTGGCTTCAAAGCCTTTATTTGTCATTGTGTGGAAGTTAAGAGATCGTGTGCGTCCTCCTTGGTATCTCTAAAAGGTCTAACACTAAAAAACTAATCATTGCACCTGGAAAAGCTAACTCATCCTCATTATAACTCGTTGAATGACGTCAAATGATAAGTCGAACGATGCATCTCCTCCTGAAATTCCACACACAATGACATTTCGTGATTTGAATCAAATCACTTTAATACTAAGCTATATTCTGAGTTCTATCAACCAAAGCAAAGTCTCAGGTAATGCTCTGCATATAACATTGGAGACGCACGAAAAAGAGGAAAAGCTATAACAGAAAATATAGTGTTTATATGTATCTATGTATATATATATATATATGCAATATTGTGTATATATAATATATATGTATAAGAATTTTTCCTAAAAAACAAATTTCATCCATAGAATTGCTCCGATAATCATTGTTGTGAGCATCAGTTAAAGTGATCATGAAAAGCCATTTTGATACCGGATTCACAAAGTACCCGGAGTATATGTGCATAATGGATTTTATAATTTGATTCGTGCAACTGATAGCCTGCTATTAATCCATTGTCCTGCAGCATAAATCCGAAGGATGGTGCGAACGAGGCGTCAACCACAATAGGCGTTCACATTTACATTTAGATATTAGCCATGAACCATAAATAAAGTTACCACCAGTCACAAATAATTATAATAACAAGTATTTAATTTTAGTGTGACTTACATTTGGCATTATCTGAATTTCATTGAATTGTTAATGATGTTTAACATGAGGTTTACGGGAACTTACCTTGTGACTTCAAGAGCTAAATTACCAAAACGTTTATTATTATTCTTTTCCAATTTATGCTGACAATTACTGGTGTGATGGGACTAATATATACCCAAATGAATTTATATTAAGCCGGCTTGCAATTGCTTTTAAATTGAATCAGTCGTGTTTTTTTTAAAGGAAGAAAATACGTTGTTTTCTGTACCTATCAATTTGATGTGTAAGACAGGTATCTAAAAATGTCTACAAAAATGTAAGCTTCCTAACCATTTGTAAAAGTAATTATGTGTTTAATGCGTGAAAGATGTATGGATTCTTTGGCTTACGAATAGTAATACCAAAAAGTTAATTAAAAAAAAGAAAGCTATATAAAATTTAACTCTGAATTTAAATTATTTTTCTAAGAGAAATCTATAAACATTTATCTTTGATAACTTGGACATTCCTTCACACTAAAATGGAATCATTTCATAGCAGCTATAGAATGTTATTAAATCCTTGCTACGTATCATTTACTAACGGTGTTGTAGAAACGTTTATTGATAGTTTCCGTTCGATAAATGCAGTTAATAAATGAAGATTCATTTTAATAAGCAGACTAGAGACAGCTTATCTCGAAAGGTTGCCAAATAGTTAATTAAAGTTTTAAACTCGAAAGAGTTGATAAAACGGATACCTTTCAAATTATAAAATTCTCCCTCACTTCACAAACCCATAAAATTCTTCCGTTTCCAAACTTTTGATCTTCCTTTCTCATAAAGGTTCCGAAAAATAGAACATTTCATCCTCAGTCATTGGATGAAAAGTCATTTTAAGGCCCCACACAGTTCCTATATCCATAAACTAAAAAGTAATTTCCCAAATTTGCGCGGAGGGCTTTGAAATAAAGCGGGCTCGCGCAACGCCCCCGATTAGCGGAGACTCCTTTTGGAAGTTTAATCCAATGAAAGATTAGCCCACGGCTCCCATAATTTGCTCGCAATAACTCACCTGGAGGAATCTAATAAAGAAGGACGAAGCACTTCTTGGGGAGCAGCGAGTTGATGTAATTTGCGGACTTAATATCGTCTTAAACTCGGGCGTAAACATCAACTCTGCGAATTTCTTTGCGTGATTTTCCTGGGACTTGGATTACTTCATTTAAACATCTATTTAGCGGAAAGGGAGAATATTAATTAAGGTGTCTGGGCTAGGATTCTTGGGAATAGAGCTTCTACAACATTCCATTTTAGGAGCAGGCAGTTAAGCCTAAGTGGTGGTCTTTTATGAGGTTGCGAGGGGAAAATTAATGTCTTCCGCGTCCTAATCCTAACTTTGTTGTTTGCTTCTCCTTGAAGCCAGTATTAAAGCCTCCGAATCGCTTGGAAAAACGAGGCTTTTTGATTCATTCCAAGAAAAGAATTTTGATTTGCACTGTTGCAGAGATTAATAAAGCAGCATTGCAACTGTTTTACTTAAAATTTTCTGGATTTAACGGTTGTTTTTTTAAACAACCTTTGAAATCTCTTTTTTTGAATGATTTAACAACTCTAGCCATTTTAAAGTTATTTTTTCGTTTGTTGTTTAATTCCTAAATTTTCTATGATTCCTTTTCTTTTTAGATAAAATGTATAAATTTTTGTAGTTGTGAGAATAGCATTTGTGCTTTTTCGTGTTACTCTATGCGTTTGATGATGCCAAACGCGGACTCCTTATTGGAGCTTATTTTTTAAGAATCGATTTTCATATAAAGTTCCCGTAATGGAAATATTTATGAGGAGTGAAATTTGTACAATTGTGAACAAAAAAAGCTTTCGCTGTGTTATGCGCATGCGTCAGATCGCTTTTGGAAGAAAGTAGGAACTTGAGTACTGTAAGAGTCGCTTATTAAGTCAGTAACAGCCTCAAGACAGGAGTTATCCATTTGTTTAGTGGTCATGGTACTGGGCTTCGGATTCATAGGTCGTGGTTTCTATACTCCGGATAGGCACCACCACATTTTTAAAGAAAAAAATGATCGATTTAAAACAATAATAATTATTCTTTATTTTAAAATTTATCTTTATATTTACTATAAAAAATTCCATTAATAGTTGTCCTTTTTAGGACATTTAATCTTTTATTTTTTTTTTTTTTTTTTGCCGCTTTCATTAAATTAAATTTTTGTTTTAGTGCCATTTTTTACGCAAAGAGTTGTGACAGAAATTGAAAAATGATTATTAATAGTCAATTTTATAATTTCATATCCCAAGAAACAAATTATTATTATAAAATAATAAATATGTTGGTTTTTTATAATACATTTTACATCAGATACGTTTCCATTTTTCCATAAAAATTTCCTCCTTTTGTCAACCATTCTCTTAATTTATGATGTACTGAAAGAATTAAATGTTAAAAAAGTTTCTATCATTTTGAATGTTTTTCTTATATAATGAATGTACATAATGATTTCAATTCTATTTTTGTATTTTAAATTCTAAGTACTTATTGTTATATATACATATAAAATAATGAATGTGAGCTTAAGCATATACGGAAGGTGATTTTAAACTACTGAGGAAACAGTATCATGTACTTCCACTCATATTTGGTGGCGATTTAAATATTTATTTCGATAAAGGTGAAGGATTGAGATTAGTACAATTTTTAAAATTACAGCTTAGAAAAGGTTAAGGGGAATTGGTACCCCAAAAGTGACCGAACTACGTTTTATTTCATTTTATTTTTCTTGATAAATTCATCACCACCGAACATTTTATTCGTTAATTCTGGGTTATTCGATATATAGGGAGAAAAAAAAATTATTTTTTTCACTTACGTTTTGGAATTTCAATAAATATCCATAGTTAGAAATTACACATTTTTTATTTAACAGTTAAAAAATACCGTTAATAATATATTAGTGAATTATTACGTACTAGTTCATTGGAAATTTTAAAATGCTGACTTATAGATGTTTGAAAATCTTTTTGATTTCTGACTCGAAAAAGTTCTCTTCCGATTTCATGCAGAGAAGAAAACACTGCGTCTTTTACATCCTGCTGCATAAGAGAAAGGTATTTTTTCACAGCTTCCAAACAATGTAAAACATTAGAAAATGTATCGGTGCTTAAAGGAGAGTAATTTCTGCGTCAGAATCACTTTTCATGGGCTCCGACAAACAACAATTTTCACAATTTCACTTGAACGGATGTAGGCGGTCCGTCATCAAATGCATCCTAATTGTTAGAATATCCCCTGCCTTGTGGATTGGGATTTCCTGTCCCACTCGAGACTCACACGATAGGTTACACTCATGATTCTGTAAAGTTTGATGATGGTCACCATCCTTTCCCGTTGAAATATGCGGCAGATATGTCATTTGCTGGGGAAAAAATCCAATTCTTCTAATACAAGCTAATAAAAAGAATTTTTCTAGCTGCTGAAATAATTCGTTAATTCGCTGTTTATTATTCGTTAATTAAGGGTTTTTGCCTTCATTTAAATTGGGGAAAGAGAAAAATTCGTTAAATTGCGAAATTCGTTAAATAGGGGTTTGTTAACTTGGGGTCCGAGTGTATTTAAGAAAAACTATCATAGCCCTTATGTTAGTACGAAATAACCAGATTATCTTACGCTCCCTTCAGAGACAATGTTGAGTCCGTTTTTCCTCTTGAAAGTAAAATTTGTGTTCTTCGATATTTTGCATATGGTAGCGAAAATTTCGCCACTTCCACCTCGTTCGTATACGTTCCATTCCGCTGCTTGTCATTTCCGAGAATTCCTTTTAAAAAAGGGTTGTAAAATAAAACCTCGCTGATCCGAAAACACTCGGGGCGATCTGACAGAATGGATTTGCAGGAGGACACCTCGGACAATCTGTCGCTTCGACTCTCTCGTCCGAGCAAAAGTTGTTTTTTAGATGAAATACATTCTTTTGGTTTGGATTCGACAACTAACATTGCACACATTCTCTGTTTCCTTATTTTGTGCCGACGTTCTTTTAAGGTGTGTAACTTTTCTTTTTTATTCTCGAATCATGCTGCCACGAATCCGAACAAATGTTACGAAATAAGAAGCGAGAGATGCATTGTTTTTTAGGAGCCCAGACAGTGACACAACGCCGAGTAGAGACTTTTATTGGGAAAGAGGAAATATCTTTTTCATTCTGTTTTATTTTCTAGAGGCGGATGACATTGTTTTGTGCGATATTTGAAAGACTTTAGGCTGTATGCTAGTTTCTTACATTAGATGTATTGAATAAATATCTTTATTATATTTACATATATCATTCTCTGTTGGATAAATTTTGATTTCCTTTTTAAGTAATATCCTAAAGGCCATGGCAAGAAGTCCTACTGAAGAATGCAAAAATAAAGGGGATAATTCTATTGTTAGTTTTATAAAAGATCCGCATAAAAACGGCAGAATATCTGTTCCTGATTGGGTGGCTGTCGTCGTTTCCTTCCCTTCGGGAAGGAAGGAATCTTGCCAGAGCCTGCGACAGGTGGGACTTTTAGATGTACGCCTGTTGTTGGCCGTAGCCTTGAGCACCATACAAGTGTAAATACGATTTTTTAGCTCGGCTCCACCCCAATTTAGAGGAAGAACACTAGGAGCGGCTCCCGCTTCTCTTCCTCTTCCACCAACCTTTCCAGAGGACTTGCAGCTCTACGGCTGTTAGAGTACCTTTGTTGCGAATGGAAAGAGAGCGGAATGTGCGGAGAGCAGTTTACGACCAGATGATAGACGACAGCCTAGAGTCTCTCTTCTCACCTGTAGCAACAGGGGGAGGTGAAATGCTCCGAAAAAGGAAAGAAAGAATTCCTTTTGATGCGTTCAGAGGGATGAGACGGCTTTGAGCATGCGCGATTAATAACTTATTTGTATGCTTCCATGTAAATAGCGTAATAATTTTTTTATTTAATTGAGAAACACCGTCGCCCCATCATTTATTTTAGTTCTGAATTGAAAAACGACAACTCATGCTGCAAAGGCAGTATACATTTACGATCATCCATGTCTTCTTCGGGATTCTAACTCAGGCCCTACGACATAGTAGTTAGCGTCACTAACCACTACACCGGATGGGCGACCTCCTGATTTGGTTAACAATGAAAATTGTCATTTGTTATATTTATTTTGGATTCAGATTTTCATGTTCCGAGAATATCTTCCTGAATTATAAAGCCTTTAGTTTGAATTTCATTTTGAGTGTTCTTTATATATATTATGTTATTTTTTGTGCTCCTTTAAAAGTTTTTTACATATGTTCAAAAAATAATGATGTCATGGCGTATATTGCAAGCATATTCTCCATTGTCTAGCTAATGATCTCATAGTTTTCACTGAGAAGGCGGATCAGTTATTATTTAAAATAATTTTGTGCACAAAATCTATTTTTCTTAAGACCAACAACCCGTGAGGAAACTCTAATACAACATCAATAAAACATCTCTTCCCCTTGCTGAACCTTAATGTGCGGAGGTCATGAGGATGAATTAATTCTGCAAAAGACACAAAGTGTAAGCCCTGAGGAATACACACAAAAAGAAGAAAAAATTCCAAAACTCTTGCAATCCTCGGATCCTACATTGAAAGGTAATGCGTGGGCGATGCACTGTTGCCAGTTCATTTGTTTCTATATTTGGATTAAAATTGTGCCGTGCCTGATTAATTGATTGCTCCTCCCGCCTTTTCTCCCCATTCTCATTTGTTTTGTTTCCGGATCATCGATACTTGTGTTTGCTCAGGCCTCTGGGCGAATGTATCCCGCGCGATAAAAGGAGGCTTAATGATGAAAAATACCGAAAACGTGAATTAATTATTCTGCCCTCGCAAATAAATGGGCTGCCCTTAAAAATGTTCGGGAGGGTGCCGCTAAAAGCGCAAAAAGTCGAACGCGTCGGTGTCAACAAAGCTATTAACTGTGCTCCTCTAATTTCATCAGCGTCAACATTAGGAAGGATTTTGCCTTTTAGTAAAAGAAGAAAAAGTAGCTTTTGTGTTAGGGGATCTTGCAAAAGTCTTTTCTCCGTTTTATTGATTTATTTTTTAAATGTTGGGTTGGGTAAATTGGTACAAGTCACTCACGCAATGAAATAGTTCTGTGTTTTCAAGAATGGTGTTAATTAATATAAATATATATATATATATATATATATATATATGTAAAATCGTCATTCGATGCTTCAAGTAAAAAAAATTCTACGAATAAAATATGAAAAGGAATCCAGGCCACGGAAGAGTATTTTCAGTTCAGCTAGAATGCTGATTCCCCCTTTTTCTGTTCCGTTGTACAGCAAAAATTCCCGATGAACTTAGATTACCAAACAAACAACCAGCCCTATATACATATTAACCAAGCCCTTGGCGATTTTCAGTTAAACCAATTATGCAAAACGTTTTTAAGAATTGGGCAAATAGAAAGAAACATATAGATTTATGTTTCTTTCTAACACCAAACAAATGTCATTACACATGCAGGAAAACATAAGCAAACCTAAACATAATCAGAAAGAGTTAATAAATACCTCAGAGGAAGTTTTCTCACTTCTGATTTTTAAAGAAATATCTCCTAGCCTGGTACAACTTCTTTCAGAATACTACCATGTTTTTCCTAAAAATAAAAATACTTAGGTAAAATTAGAATGGAACCCCTAGAATTAATTTAACATCAGACCTCCCTATTTCTCTAAAAGCTGATAGAACATCAGTTACTGCAGAAGCTGAAATTAATAAAGAAATACAAATTTATTATCTGAAGGTTTAATTAACGAATCAAATGGTTCTTATTCTTCCCCTGTTACTTTAACTTATAAAAGAGATGAAAAACAAAACCAAAAAAACTAGATTATGCATTGGTCATAGAAAATTAAATGCAATTTGTAAAACAGATGCAGAGCCCTTATCTCGAATAGACTCCCTGCTCGATAAATTGAATAAAGCCAAATTTTTTTCTACTCTTAACCTTGCAAGCAGCTACTCTCACATTCCTGTCAACAATAAAGAAAAATTAGCTTTTATTACAAGTGAAGGTTTATATAAATTTCAAGTCCTCCCTTTTGGTTTTCGAAACTCCCCTGCAATTTTTAATCGTACTATTCGTAAAATTTTAATTAAACATTAATTTCCAAATTTTGCTTGTCGCTATTTTGATCATATAGCTGTTTTTCAAATTCTTTAGAGGAGCACTATGCTCATTTATGAAAAATACTCAAAATTTGTGAGAAAGAAAAACTAAAATTTTCAAAACATGTGTATTTGCAAAAAATAAGATAAACTTTTTAGGCTCTGAAATTAAAGAAGGTTGCATTGCACCTGATAATCAAAATATTGAAACCATTAAAAATTACAATCTCCTAAAAATGTTAAGCAACTTCAAAGCTTTCTTGGTTCTGTAAATGCTTATAACAAATTCATTGATTCATAAGCTAAAATTAGAGAACCTTTAAATCAACTATTAAAGAAAAATAAACAGTGGAATTGGCCAGATATAATTCTAATACTCTTCACCCAATATCTTATCATTCTAGAAATTAACGTGATTATTAAAAAAGTTATTATATCACAGAAGTGGAATGTTTGGCCATTTTAGATGCTCTTGATAAATTTTATTATTATTTACATGGTAAAATATTCATAATCCACACTGATTGAGCTGTTCTTGTGTGGCTTAAAAATGTGAAAAATTTAAGGGGTAGGAATATTTCGTTGGGTCTTTAAAACTAAGCATGTTTTATTATGAAGTAAATTTTTTAAAATGGACTAATAATGTTGAAGCTGACACGTTATCAAGACACCCTATTGCTCGATATATCCAACACTCTATATATTTACTTGAATTAGGTGAGATAAAGACACATCAAAATTTAGACAATGTAAATGATTCTAAATATAAGTAAGTTAATGATGTCTTTATCCTTAAAAAATCTGTTTAAAATTGTCGTACCTTTTTCATTAAAAAGAAAAATTTAGCAAAAATGCTCAGTACCGATTTGGACACTTATGTACTCAGAAAATGATAAATTTAATTACTCCTCAATATTATTGGCCTCATATTAACTTAAATATTTCAAAATTTGTTAATCATTGTAGTGTATGTCAATTAAACAAAAAGAAAAGGCAAAAAAGATTTGGTTTTTTATAGACTGTAACCCCCACCCCCACAGACCAACTTTTGAGTGTTCCTGTTGATACTGTTGGTAGATTTAATTATTATGATTCTACTAAAATACTTCTCTACTTAATAATTGATCATGCAACTCGCTATATCTGGGCTTTTCCTTCTAAAAGTGAAACAACAGAAACCAATGCCAGTTGTTAGAACAATTTTTCCAAATTCAAATACCAATTAAATTGTTAACTGATAGAAATGGTGCTTTTACTTCATCTAAAATTAAGCGCTTTTTTAGAAATTATAGTGTGAAACATTTATTAACTACTTCTCACCATCTCCAGAGAAATAGAAAATGTGAACGTGTTAATCAATCTATTGTAACTAAATTAAGATGTAAAGTAAATTCTTCTCCTACCGAAATTCTATGGACCAGACTTCTAGAACAAGTAATTAATGAATATAATTTAACACCTCATTCAGTCACAAAATTCTCATCTGCATATTTTTTATTTGGCAGTTTACCATATACACCTCCATTTACTCGAAATCAATTTTACCCTCCAGTTGAAGAAGTCAAAAACTTAGCAAAAGAGAACACTATAAAATATCGTGAGAACAACAAAATTAAATATGATGCTCGTTTCATTGTGATTCTCAATTGAACATGGTGACATTGTAATCTATGAGGAAATCAGTTATCCATATCGTAGAAAATTATCCCCAGTTTTTTCAGTCCCCTACGAAATAGTACAAAAACTGTCAGATGTGAATTATGAAATAACCAAACCCAATACTTTAACTAAAAAATCTACTGAAATTGTTCATGTTTCGAAGTTGAGAACTTATTACCCTCCAGAAGAATTAAAATTAAGCCGTGAATGATAATCATAGAATTAATAACACTAAAAACATACACACAAACCCAAATCATTGCTCTTTTACCCCACTTAGGTGGACCCCTCTTCTTTCCACACTTAAGATTTTCTTTTTTTTTTAACTGTTGTTTTGAAATTATCACAATAAGAAATTATTACAGGTATTAATGTGCGAAACATGAGGTCCATCTTCCAATCCAGTTCAGAGTTTTTCCTGTTTTCATCTCAGTATTCAGTTTCAGTTTTGGAGAAGTGCGCACTCTTGGATAGAAACAGGGAAGAGTTTGAGAATTATATTCCCCTTTCTTAATAGTCTCTCATTACGATTATTAAGTTTACTTTTAGACAAATGAGTCTTCATATTTTTATTTTCGAAACAAACATAGATGTTTTCGTGATGTTTGTTATTTTGATATTTTATATCACTATTATTTTGAATCTTATTTTCTGTTTTCATTCTATTTCAAGTGTTTATTGTTTTTATTTTTGATGTTGTGAAATTTTATGATATAACGTTTTTTTTTTTGCGTAAACATTATTACTTCAGCCACTCAAGAAAATGTGAACATTTTGAACTCAAATACATTTTGAACTTCACTACATTTTGAATTTTTATACATTTTGAATGTTATTTGTGGGTACCCATGTTTTTACAGTTTTAGCGGTGTTTTTTTTACTTTTATATTATCTAATTTCTGTGTTGGAGATCATCTTATGTCATTACTGGTTTGAGTGGAAGAAAAAAATTTTTTATAATAATAATAATTTTATAATATGTAAATCAAAATTTTAAATTTAATATCTCTGTAAGATATACGGGTGTGTGTCAAGGGCTCTGACGCACACACAAGTCTTACCGAGGTGAGAAATGTAATAATTCCCCTAGTATCTTTTTAATTAAGTCCTTTTAAATATTTTTTTTAATTCATTGGTTCAGGACTAACTCGTTGACCTTAATTGCAATCTAATAATAACATTGCATCAGAAAACTCGCTCCCACCCATTTCCAATTAATCACGGCTCCCGTTAGAAAGGAGTCACGTGACATTCACTACCTAATTGTCGCTGCCTGCTTTCGTCTGTTTGCTTTTGTGTTTTACATATTAGGTTTTTTTTGTGTATTGTTGAAATGTTTTGCTCAAGAAATAAATAATAAAAAATAACAATTATCAAGTCTTCTCAAGTATGCCTTGACAACACTAACATAAAATATAATAATTAAGGAAAAACCTACTCCGCGCTGTGCACTTCATATATATATATATATATATTAGTAAAAATAATTTATAAATATGAAATAAATCGTTGAAATAAGACTTCGTTTCGTTTAATTTTTAGCCGTGGCAGAAAATCGAAAGTTTTTTTTATTTTGATGAACGGGGAAAATGTAATATAAAAAATTTTATTGCATGTTCAAGCGAAAGGAAATAGAACTTTTTTTATAAAAAGTAAATCATTGCTTAGAGATTATTTGAAACCGGTTAATAAGACACATGTAAGCAATTTTGATACTACTCTCCGAAGAATCTCAAATAAATCTCTCTAAAATTCAAGCTATAATCTTATAACCAAGGAATCACTAATAAATTAATCAAAATAATGTTTTTAATCCTTTATAAAAAGAGGAAATGATACGTGTTTCGAAATAGGGTATTCAGATTAAGGAATTAGATTTCATGAATAAGGAAGATTCGAATTTTGAATAAATATTAAACTTATGACATACACTTGTGCTAGAAAAAGTGTGCGATCACCCGTAACAAATCCTGTAGAAAAGGTAAAATTTAACAGAAATATAATTTTTTCTAACAATATTTCATGAATTGTTTACTATTACTTAAATATTGAGCATACAAGAATTCGTTGATTTTGAATTAAAACTACATAAGATAACGGGAGTTTTGTAGCAAAGTAACACAAATCGTGGGCAGAAAAAGTGTTCATTCACTATTTGAATATTCTTGAATCCTGGAATTTTTATCTACAGGAGTTATAGGTTTTAACAGAGTTTTTACATTAAGTTATCTGGTAAAATAGCTTAAAAAAGTTGCGACGCAATAATTTTTACGTTTTTGTGAGAGACGAAGCATTTCAAGGACATGGAAAATAAAAGAAAGGAAATTAGTCTGAGTGAATGGTAAAATTATTGTGAAAATGTGGCAAGGTGGAAAAAGTCGTCGGTATATAGCTTCAGGTCGTCCATCTAAACTCACAATCAGAGAAAAACAAAGTATGATGTTCTTGGTCGAAAAAAAACCATGTTTGACTGCAACTCAAATAGTAACAGACATTCACGAGAAGTTTAACAAAAACGTACGGATACTGCAAGAAATATCTTGAAAAAAGGCCGGATACCCTAGTCTAGAGGCTCGCAGAAAGACATATTTCAATGACCAACTGCCTTAAACGGATAGCTTTTGCAAAAGAGCATATACATAAGCCTCTGGAGTTCTGGAGGACTGTTATATTCTCCGGTGAGAGCAAATATTGCATCTTCGGCATAAAAGGTCATAAATTGGTATGGAGAAAACCTTGCTCAACACTTTAAAAAAGCATTTAGTACCAATGGTACAGCACGGAAGTGATGGTGTGGGGTTCATGGCGAGCAATGGTGTTGGCAAGTTGAAGTATATAGAATCGATTGTAAGCAAATATGGTTACCTTGATGTCATGAAAAACAGTTTACAGGAAAGTGCAATCAAACTCGGCCTAGGATCGCCGTTTCGTCTCCAACACGACAACGATCCTAAACATACCGCTGAGATTGTGAAGCTTTGGCTCTTGTATAATGTCCCAAGTAAGTGAATATTAACGTCACACTGTTCAGCTACACAAGGGCTTTAGGCGACGGACCTCTTTAATTTTGAACCATGGTCAAGTGACTGTATAATGTCCCAAATTAACTGCACATGCCCCCGCAGTTACCTGATCTGAATCCTATGGAACACCTATAGGATTTGCTAGAGCATAGGATTCGTCAACACAATCTATCCAACAAGGATATGCTGAAGATTGTTCTTTAGGACGAATGGGAGAAGATGAGCGCTGAAGAAACCACTAGACTTGTTAATTCAATGCAGAAACGACTTCAGGAGGTTCTCAAAAGAAGGGATTATCCAACCAGCTTTTAAATAGCTCATTATCCTTTTTAAATAATTTTTATAATTACTAGTGAACGTAGACATTTTTTTACTTGATTTTTATTAGAATCACTACAAACCTGTCTTTATTTTAAGAGCTATGAAACCAAACCGAATTTACTTTTGCAATTCTCAATACTTAGAATGTACTAAATAAGATACAATTAAATTTTTTTTTTTAAGTTCCAGTTTTTAAATTTTTTTGCTGTTCATGTGAATAGTAGTGCGTGAACGCAGACTTTTTCTAGCAAATGTATATATATTCAGTATTAGTGGTATTATTAATCCAAAATAATGTTCATCTCAATTGCAATCATTTCTCTTTTTAAAAATTGAATAATCACATCGCTTATAAAGTGAATCTTTTATGGAAAAAATCCTCTTAAAATATCTATTTTAAAAAGTATTTTATAATTCAAATTAGCACTGGAAGTATGAATATTTCGTTCAATATCTAGAGACTCTAAGATGAAAAAAATTAAAAATGTCTTTTTAAACTTCGATGCTTAGTAGAAGTATATATTTTATTTCATCAATTTGTAATTTATCAATAATCATAAAATATTTAGTTAGCTTTCTAAATGAGTGATAATTTATTCCATTCAAAATAAAATATTTATTACCGTTTGAGTTTGAAAAAGGAGTTTCCAAATGGAAATTTTTTTTCATTGTAGTGAAGCCTAAATGAAGTTTGTAAAAATAGTATAAATTTTTGATGAATCACTTATTGTTAAGCGGGAACCTCTCCAGAAATACTGTAACATTCCATTTGGAGATGACTACCACACCTGTTGGTGTTCCGAGACAGCTTTCTTAAAACAAAGAATCGTCGATGGATAGCCAAAAGCGAAAAAATAGCTTCTGTACAGCAATATCGAGTTCTTTTTTAAAAGTATTCATATTCCCATTTTCCTGTGTTAAAAGGCTTTCATCGATTTCTCGCATTCTTGGCCACAGATAGTCGCAAAAATGCATTTTTATTGTTATGGGATCATATATAGACGTTATTTTCTTTTTAAAATAAATTACAAGTAGGGGGGAGTAATTTCAAGTAGTTTTTTACAACTCAACTGCAAAATTTATACATGTAAAATTATCGCTTAAATCCATGCAAAAATAATTTTTTATTTATTAAAAATAATTTTGTGCGTGCAAATTTGAAAAAAGATAAAGCATAATATAAGTAAAAAATAAAAAATATATATAAAGAGTTAAGTAATAAATTTTTACTGCATTTTATTTTTATTTGTACTTATTATAATTGATTATTGCTTCCCAATCCGAATCTGAATATTTTTAGCATCAAACTTATTAAATCCAAAAAAAAAAAGTTCAGTCTATTTTGTTTTATTGTTAAACTTTATCATTATTTACAACCCCCTTCCCAGTTATATTTACCGAATAGGGAAGTGCTTGTATGCGATTAAAATGAACAGAATCTTTTCTTCGGTATGAGATAGTGTAAGAGAATTTTAAAGTTCATAAAAGGAACTCGCTTGATGTGTCACGCTATCTTCGCGATGCAAATCGATTTTCTTCAGAAAATAAATCACCCGCAACTGGCCTCTTCTATCATCCGAGCCATGACATCTGCTGAGCAAACTCCTCCGACAGGAATTTGTTCTGGATAAATGGCAACAGGGGTGGCTCCTGCAGTGACGAGATAGGGCGCCAAATGGTCCTAAAGACGGATGGAATCGATCCCGAGAGGTCTTGAGATGGCATCGATTCTCGGAGCTGTCCTAATCTCCGAGTGGCGAGTTCCCTTCTTCCGACTTTTGACTCGGATGAATAGATGCGTGGAGGGATTGGGTTCGTTCCCGGAAGAGTGAAAGGGTTCGATTTTTGATACTTTGCGACATGAATGGCTCCGATGAGATTAGAGCGCGTAATCCTTCTAAAAATTATTTACCACTGTTTTAAAATATTCATTCGGGATAATATTCCCCAAAGTATAATATTTCATCATAACCATTAGAAAGCGGGTGTTTCAAAACTGAAAGTTTGAATTTCCCGGTTTTCTACTTGAATACATTTTAAATTTGTTTGAAAGAGATTGCTGTGTAACACTGAAGCATCGTGTTAGTAAGAGGCACAAACTTTGACATTTTATGCCACTAATCACGAACTCGTAGTCAGCGTTGCAGGTGTGGGTTCGAATCTTGGTGTCACAAAGACCCGCCATGTAGAGGAGCTAATGCACCTTAAATCTCTCTAGCTCAAAATGTGAAAGTTGTCCTAGTGTGGAAGTTTGGGCTGGGCACCAGCTCTTGCGTCGTCACTTGACAATATAGGGATGTCATCGCCAATAGTTTCACCATCATATTGCTTCTATGACAGACGCTAATGTATCGGTTAAAAGTATTAACAGGGTATTTTATTGCGAAATGAATTTTTTTTTAAAGTACAGCTTACATTTTACAGCTAACTTAGCAGAATTCACTTGATCAAGTCAATTGTGCAGAAAATGTATTACTTCTAGAAGAATAATACAGCTTTGCGCGCTTGATAGGAACTTGTTTTGCCTTGAAAAGACTTGCTAAGTTTTCCTTGTTACTTGATCGTGAAAGGTCAAGTCCAATAGCTACTACGAGGTTTGCCCCCAAGCAGCGTCCGGGTTGTTTCAGAATGTTAATAAATGAGTGAATATTAGCACGAGGGCTTTCGGTGACGGACCTTGTCATTTTGAACCATGGTCGAGTGACACCTGAGCTCTGTGGCAACCCCCTCTCATAACTTCCACATCACAAAACGGGAGGACATTTGAGCCTCGACAGTTTTAACGTGCATCGTCTCTTTACACAATGAGTCTTTAGCAGTACCAGTCAAGATCTCCCCGGCCACCAAGCGGTCTGCGGTAGCCTAGTAATCAAGGTAATTGATTACTAGGCTACCGCAGTCCACTAAAAGTTAATAAGTAAACAGCTTTGTTGCATGAATACAACATGCAAGAAAACTAGAAAATGATTTTGAATTGAAGGCACGCATCTCTCTAAAAGAAATATTGAATTACTTAATTTGCGTTATCTCATTCTTTAATCTTAAGTTCTAAGAAATTTTCAAGAAATATATAATTATTTCATTAGAAAAGTTGTATTGGATAAGTTTCAGAAAAATGAATTCAAAGGAGTATTCAAAGATGTAACGGCGCATTTATATTCGAGTGTATTACATCTAAAATGTGCAATATTAAGTTAATTTAAAAATTTCAATGTTGACGATCTTTTATTTCTACTATTGAGCCATCGTCAATCACTCCTCAATAACTTATCAATAGTGCTAAGTCATATATGAGTCCATTTCACTTTAAAATATTCATCAATTCTAGATTTGACGAAGTTTTCTATGAATCTAGAACTAAAACAAAATGTAGAATAATTTTATATAATTTTCTATATGTAGCATGGCTCTTATATTTCGTATTCAAAACGGTTGTTTCCTGTTCGAATTTTCTTATTCGCCAATTCATTCCATTTTGCACCCCTTTTCTGTATTATTGCAATTGAATTGAAACTCATTAGGGGCAAGAAAGATATTTACAAAAGTCCTATTATAACATTCTGTCATGCATTTCCACTTTTCATACATATCGAAATATATTGCTATTTCCCTCGAAAATTCGAAGAGTGTGCATAATTAAATAGGGTGAGATAAAGTAATTTCGTTACGTTACACAATACGTCTGCTCAAACTTTCAGTCTGTTTTCTGTGTCGTAAATTTGCCCGATACAAGATTTTCGACCTCCCGTTTTCCTTACTGGAGTTAACATTAAATAGGTTAGGAAATTCAAGCATACTCCTTTCTCTCACTCACTCCCCCTTCCTCAGAGGAATGGAAGATTTATGGCTTTCCAGTTTCCAAATCTTCCTGGATTTGGCAAACGTGAAACATTTCTTCCAACTTTTATCAATGTTGGATCACAAAAATCGAGCTGGCGCGCAAATCAGTACGTGTTCGGTTCAATACAAAAAACCGATTAAGAAAGCGACGACATATTTCTGGGTTTAAAAAAGATTTATAATATTTAATCGCGCTCAATTTGTTATTATAATTCCAACACAGAACATAGGTTGTTGCACGACTCGTTTAAGCAGGAAACTCTTGTGTTGTCAACAAGAGCATCGCTTTTTTAAAATTAAATTTCCTTTAAATCTTTGAATAGTTTTGATAGCTGTAGGGAGAGTTATACATAAATGTGTCAGGCTATTACTTGTTTCACGCGCGATGAAATTTCTATATATTTAAATTAATTGTCGGTGTATAGGAGTTCAAAAAGGGATCTGAAGTTAGACAGAATCAGAAAGGGCCTCGCGTTTTCTCATACGTTGTTATAAAAACCGTACTCAACAGTATCCCCCCGGAAAAAAATTAAACTTTCAAAGCGTTTGGTAATCATTTCAGTATTCATTTGTATTTTACTTAAATTACTCTGTTTTAGTGATTCGAGCGTAATTTTCTTCTCTGAACCAGGAAATTGTTAGGGGGGGGGGGTTCGACTGCAATGTAGATAATGGGTCACAATTTCATGATTCTTCAGTCGAAGTTTGTTGCGTGAGTTTCATAAGTCCTCCATGATGTATTGTGGATAAAGGAGTGTGGGTATATCAATTCTGGTATTATGCATATCCTTTGGTGATATCCCAAAATTACGAGGTTTGAGGCTTCAACAGCCCTTGAGGTGCTTTAATGTATCCATTTTTTTAAAAAATTAAATGAAAACAAACATCCTTTCTTTACCATGCTGATTGCATACACACGTCCAGATTGAACACTATCGCAAAAACTTCCAGAGCAGCATAATGTTTGAACTGTAGTTCTATTCTTAATTCATTGTTCTGGTTATCGTCTGCTTTCACGATGGGAGATTATGTAGATGGGGTTTTCTTCTTTTACCTAAACGCTCGTTCCGCGTCTCTTGCAGCGGATCCGGGTGACTCCCCTTGCGTGTAATGAGCTTTTTCTCGTAAGAAAGGAAAGTCTTTTCTTTCCCCCTGTCATCACAAATATCACACACTCGGTTCAACACGGGAAGAATGGACCCAAAGGGGTGGACGACTGATCCTGATTTAGAACCCCTCTCTCGATGCTTAATTTATTTGTGACTAATTGTTTAACAGCACTTTTCGGAGTACGTATTTGTGCTCTGAAGTAGGTTGAAGGTGAAAAAGTTATGAAAGAAATTAAATCTTATAACTTATTTTACATCAATTTATTTCAACAAATATACTTCGCAATGTGAAAAAAAAATACAGATACTGGTAAAATACATTTTGCTTTAAACTCCCATAAATTACAAGTTTAATCAGAACTTCCTCCAAGGTCTCGGAGTGCTGTAATAAAAAAATGTAAGACGAATGCATCAAAAAAGAACATATGAAAGAATACAGAAAAAACTCGTTTTATTTACATACTTCTATGAGTGGTCACATCCATACGATAGTCTAGTTCCTGCCTCACTCTACTCAACATGGTGCCCTCAATGTTATTCACAGCATGTGTTATCCTTTCATTGTACTACGAAAACTTGGTCTACAACATATGACCACGTATCCAGACCCCCTTTTCCGCGAGATGTGGCAGAACTCTATGAAAAGACACGTTCTGTCAGTAACGCCCTGATGGTGAGTGGAGTGGTGCAGGAACTGGACCATAGCATAGATGTTTGCAATAGGACCAAGGGCTCACGTATGGAACAACCCAGGTATTTTTTTTCCCTTTATTCTTTCATATGTTTTATTTTGTGGTATTCATCTTACTTTTTTCCTTCAGCTCTCCGAAATCTTGGAGGAAATCGTGAACAACCTTGTAGTTTATGGTATTTAAAAGTAAAATGGAAAATAGTTTTATCCTTAAGTAATACAATGGAAGGAAACTTTGTTTTGGTCATTTTTGTTGCCCTTGTTTCAAAATATTGCCTGATTGAGATATGTTGTACTATTTTGTAGATATAATCTACACTTGTAGAGTGAGTGACTGAGAGTTATATTTAAGTCCCACTTTAAAGCTGTACTATAGGGCTCGGACATGGCAATGGACCTCATAATTTTAAACTAGGGTCAAGTGACGAAAATGACACCTGAGCTGGCATCCCCCTCTCCTAACTTCCACACCACATCAATGGAAGGACGTTTCAGCCTCGACAGATTTAACACTCAGCGGGCCCCTCTCCGCTGGTCAACACTTGTAGATATACTGCTTGTAAAAATATTCAAATTTTTATAAGTAGATGCTATCTATGCTTCCATAGATTGCTCTCAGCGTAACTTTTTCTTATAAAGGGAAATATTTCCCATGATTGTGCAAAATGTTAGATTTCATTTGTTGTGGTGATTATGATTTTAAAAAATCAAGAGTTCCCGTTATTATTAAAAAGTTATTCATTCTATGTAATTTTTTTTTTCATTTCGGGTGATTAACATAATATGTATTTTTTTCAGATTATGTTTCAATTTATTTTATACCAGAGGCTTTCATAAAGCTATTCATAGAATATTAACGAAAAGCGGTTGTTTTTATAGGATAATTGAAAGAGGTGGAGTCTGGATGTCTTCACCAAAAAATCCTTTTTTATAGCATTTAATCTATTTGAACCAGTTAAAGTTATCTTCATTCCAATTATAATATATTCCAGAGCGTAAATTAAAGGTATTGGCTTTCTCATGGAAGATTGTAGAAATTCGGTGAAACCAGTGATGCGAGAGATTTCTTCGAATTTGTGCCGAAGCCTCAAAAAATTGCGGCCCAAAACTTAAAACAGATCGTGGCAACAAATTTCTTTTGAATGTTTCCTATGGGGCCTTCTCTGTAAAAGATAAGCGGGTGGGTGACGGGCGGTTTTCCTGTTTCTCGCTCCTGTTTTCCTTTGAAATGGCTTCTCTGTGAACTTCGAATCTTTGATGTTATCCACTCAAAAAGAAAGTCGTTCCTTTCCTTTTCCCGACTTAATCTCGTCCCTGCAAAGAAACAACGGATCTTTGAACTCCGGGAGTTTTCTTTTGAGTTTTCGAAACATTGCACCCTCTTTCTATCTTCTCTTTAGAAAAAGGACAACAGAAATATTTTTTTAAAAAAAGAAAAATAGCTCCGTGGCTTATTAGAATGTTTTGTAAAATCTGTTTTCTTGAATATCGAACTGTGTGCGTGTTTCCCGAATTGTTTTATTTGTCTGGGTTCTTTTGACATTCGAGAAATATCCATGATTGCAAAAGAAAAGTCATTGTAACTGTATAATTGAAAAAAAAATTATGTCATTCTGTCACATTTCTATGTTTAGACACTGTGGGATTTTCATTTAACATAAAATTTTTCTACTATTAATATTTTCTTTTTAATAATTATTTAATAAGTCACACAATAATTAACACACACAAATAAGATCGCGCGCGCATTAAAGAAAAACATATTTTAAAATATTTTAAATCTGGGAAATCGTGTTTAGAAGTCCCGGTATTCAAATGTTCTGTTTGAAAAACAACTCATCATTTTCCCTTTTTTATGTATAAATTGCTGAATTTTAAAAAATGGTACCTCGTAAAAAGTAACTCTTTTTTTTTATCTGTTTTTATTACAATTTCTACAAATAGAAGGCATTAAGGGTAATTGATTGATTTTATTCATTCGAGTCCCTATTGAATTTCGCACTCATTTCATTAAATATCCGAGAACCAGACACCAGCTGAGAGAAAGAAAACTTTAAGTAACCAGGTAAAGTGTCGAAAATTGGGAAAGATCGCTAGGAGGGTATTTCACCCATGCTTACAAAAGAACATAAAAAGGAATAACAAATATTTCTTTCCTATGTGCAAATCTAATCAAATTACTCCATATATTCTTGCTGCTGAAGCAATGCTTCCTTACAGGAACATTCGAGTTCCAGTGCTTTTTGAGGGGTCAAGGTCGCGAACTCGTGGCCGACGTCGAGTCGTGGCTTCGAGTCCTTGCCACTGCAGGCCGTCTGTGCAAAGAGAATGAAGTACGTTAAATCAATCGATGCTCAATGTCGTCACGCTGGCGCGGTATGAAAGCTTGGAGAGTGGGATGCCAGCTCAATTGGTGCCTTGAGGGTCCATCGCCAGTAACTTTCGTGTTGCTTCGTAGTACGACGTTAAGAAGTCGTGTCATAATCGGATAGAAAGATACTTAAATAAACAATTAGAGAACATCGATTGAGTAAACGCTTCGACTCAAATGAAATATTGGGGTAGTCGCCAGAAAACGAGACAGGAAGAGAGATCCATCGTCAAATTATAGAACATTATCGCATTTACGAGGAGTAGAACTGAACAGCAGTCACTCGTCATCCCATCCCATTGGGTTGTGGAATGCATTTACTTGACAAATAGGTGCGCTTACAGGCAAATGGATTTCAGAAATGATTGAGCAGCGCAACAGTTATGTGCGCTCAGAAATTGACTGCTGAGCTTTGTTGAATTGTTGTACAATCTCTCGGATGGCAGCCCTGATCGGTGTTTATGGCGCGGTAAGCTCCTTTGATGGGCTCGTAGAGGCTCAGTTATGTGCTCTCCTTCTCTTTTGTACCCACAGAGTCTCTCCTTCCCTTTTGGAATTGGAAATTATCTAAATTTCTTACATTATGGTGATAACTAGAAGCGATAAAATTGCATTAAAAATGTGTCAAATAATACTGTGTATAATATGTATATTGAGTATATTAATTGAACTTAACATTATTTTTTTTTTTGGCAGTAAATTAAAATAGTTGTCAAAGGTTTGTGACACTCAATTGAAACACGCAAAATGATGTTTTCTTATCTTTACTTTTGTACTCAAGCGAAACGCAGATCTGAACTGGAGAATGGGGATGCATTTGTTAAACCGAGAATACTTATTAAACTATTGATGCGTAATGCCTTTGGACAAACTTTCGTAACTTTAACTGGGGTATTTAGTCTCGCAACTCTTAAGTGTCAACTTGCGTAGAAAACGTGAATTTTTGTAGAAGTATCCTAATATTGTTTTATAAACAATTTTGTCATGAAAAAATTCTCTTTTCGAAGTAGTCGCCATGACTCAAGAAGTGTGCATTAATCTTTGATTATTTTTGTATATTTACTTTATGCAAACCCTATTGTGTACTCAGTAATGCTGTGGATATAGTGTGTCAATAATTTGGAGGAGGATAGAATTCTGTGCACTTGAAATGGATCACACGTCATCTCACTTCGCGCATAATTTTTTTCGATTCACTCAGCCTCCTGCTGTTCTTTTATTTAGTTTTGATTTCTTTTCTAACAGAGTATTTTGTATTCTAATTTCATTTCTCAATTTATTTACTTCAGTTCTCTTGTTTTTAGTCAGTAACGAGCTGTTGTTTCAACTGCTGATAAGTTGAGTTGTTGTTACTAATGCCGCAGCAAAGGGCTAGAAGTACGCCTGTCGTTATCCGTAGCTTTGAGCATCATTAGGGATTGCAATACCGGGATACCGAATACCGATATTTTGAGCCATTTGTACAATTTTGTAATACCGATATTTAGAAGTTTAAATACTGGTTTTTCGGAGTTCACCAGAAATTTTTTGAATTGTCTCCACTATATGTTCCAGGATCGCCAACCTAGCAAAATAGTATACGTTTTGGTTTTTACGTCTCCCTAACGGGCGAAATTAATTAGACTGTGAATACAAAATTGCATCGTACAATCAAGGGAAGTGATTAAATATGTGAATTATCCAAGGAGGTGGGCCAAAACTGTTATATGACAACTCAGAGTGATAGTGCAGGATTTGTAGTCTGATATTCGATCTATGAAAATAAGGTTGCAGTTTGGAAGAAAATGCATAATATTTTGATATTTTTAAATTGGGGAGTTTGCTATTCACATTGCGCATTTGTATATCGTATTCACGTATCATCATGATTTTAAAAATAAAAATGAAAAGGAAGAAAAGAGATTAGAGCCAATTAAAATTTGAACAAGTTTATAGTAAATTTTCTTAAATTTTTTTACCCACAAACCTTATCCACATTCAGAAGGATTCGGTACAGTTATCGAAGATGATTATGACACTAATGTCGATAGTGCAAAGAATTGTCTCTTAAACAAAAATTAGAATAAAAGATAAGTAAAAAATTTTCAACAAACCAAAATACAATTCAGAAATCAGCTATATCCAAAACCATCCGAGTAGAAATCGATTTATTTGAAGATTAGAAGTAAATACTTGTAAAAAGTCGATGCTACCAACTAGCGTAGATGCCGAAATAACGTTTTTTTTTCGACAGCTGGTAATTTGTGCACACAATTACATTCCAGGTTTAATGGCAATACAATTGATGCATTACGTTTTTTAAGATCACATTTCAAAAATTTGTAATAGTACCACAGACTGAATAGTGATATTTGCACTTTTCTTTTTTGTGATTTAAATAAATAAGATGTTTCTTTACTTTTTTAGTGATTCTTTTCCTGCTATAATTATGAATTAATTTTTTGTGATATTTCTCGCTTTCTAATAAAAACTGACAAATAAATTAAAGAAAAACTTGTATTTTCTTTCTTCTCCTAAAATTTCTACTACCAGTATTAAAACCGGTATCCCGGTATTAAGATCTAAATAATGCCAAATACCGGTATTGAACTTTTGGTTCCATATTGCAATCCCTAAGCACCATACGGGTGAAAGCACGATTTATCTCTGTTCCACCTCCATTTTGCGGGAGAACATCGTGAAAGTGTGTGGTCAGGGGCCTCTCACCTCTCTTCCCCTTTCCACCAACCTCACGAGAAGACCTATGGCTCGACGGCTATTTAGAGTACCCCCATGCCACAAAACATTTACTAACATCTATCCCTTCTCTGGGATTCAATTCCAGTCTCCAAGGCACAGCATCACTAATCCCTATACCGGATGGGCGGTGCTAATAAGTTGTACCTCATCTATAGAATTAATACAGTTTTCAAAAATATCTCATAACAGTGATTAATTTCGCTTAAAATTCGCATCGGATTAAAGTAAACCACTTTTAAAAGTGTAGTATTTTTTTTTTATTCAATCGATTGTTACATTATGAAAATTTAGAAATGAACAAGAATTAAAGAATTTTCACGACAGTTTCTGAGGCTGCCATGTTTATATAAGGAACTATTTATTTGTCGTTTGATTTTCTTTTTGGCTTATTTTTGAGCCAAACGGTGTTTTCACTTAGAATGTTTTCAGAAGAAAGCGCACTCGACGAAAAGTATACCTAGCCGATGCTGCTTACAATATCCTTATGATGGAAATACAATCGTAGTGGATTGCCATGCGTCAGCACATAAGGATAAACCAATTAGATCGTTTCTCATACAATATATATTGTTTTACATTCTACAAATAAAAATTATGTTCGGTTTTTAAAATGTTATCGGACAAAAAATGGCTTCTTAA
Source organism: Trichonephila clavata (assembly GCA_019973975.1). NCBI lineage: Eukaryota > Metazoa > Arthropoda > Arachnida > Araneae > Nephilidae > Trichonephila > Trichonephila clavata. The sequence continues at coordinate 172,944 of BMAO01026370.1, read as the reverse complement.
AAATCATGCATAATATAATGTATATCTTCGTGATTAAAGGTACAATCTTTGAATAGAACTTTTGTTAATTATTTTAATTTGCTATTATTGTTATAAAATATACCTAAAAAGATGATCTCGGTATAACATGTGTGGTACGCGGCATTCCTTCTACGCGTAAAAACGTATATTTTAATTGATTATTTATTATAAGTAAAATGACAACATTCAGAAGTTAATTTTTGTTTGCTTTACAAAAGGTGTAATTATTCTACCGTCGTGACGCAGTGTTATGGAATCCAATGCATCTTGACAAGCTGGTTTACGAAACAACACTACCGTAATACACACGTGGTTTTGGCGAAAATTTTACATCCTGGCGATTGTCATCGAGTAAATGGAGTCCGAGCACTAAATACGTACACGTGGCAGAGAGAATAAATTGTGTGTGTTGTCTTTTACTATATTCAATTTTTGTGATGAGACAGGTTAAGAAGTACATTTATGTGTATTTATTTTAGAATATTTTTTTAATTGGAATGGAATTCAGTTTATTTTATTTACATTTTTACCCCTAAGTCATTCCATTTATTTTAACGTTAAAGTATTAAAATTGTTATTTTAATTGATATAACTTTCAAATTTATCTTTACTTTAATTATTTCGAAAACATTTGTGTACATCATTTTTCAACCTATTCGAGATCTCACATTTTAATGAGCAACGTGATTAAAGACGGTAATGAATGATAACTAATTCCTCAAAACTTTGTTTTGGGATATTTTTCCTAGAATATAATTAGATTTCATTTTTCATTTGAAATCGAACTAGCTCCAAGTTTTATTTCGCCGTCATTTTTATTCAACACATTTCTGATTTACAATATATAAATAAATTTCCCTCGTCTCATTCTCCTTGTTTAGAAACCAGTAAATAAGTTTGTGTTTTTCTTTTCTTTTAACTTTTGCTGTATCTTGTGAATGCTAAAAAGAAGAGAAAAAAGTAAACTATATGCAAGATCACTTTACCAGCATTGCTTTCTCCAATTTCGCTTCTTTCATTGCCTGAGGGAGAGCTCTATTAACGTCGCACCACACAGCAACTCGACATTTACAGCCTCGCTCAAGTGATAATCCCCTCTCCAAACTACCACACCGTCAATGAGAACTCGACAGATTTAACGCGCATCAGCCAGCTCTACACGGTGGGTCTTCAGTGGCACCAGGACTCTAACCCACGACACGCCGGCTACGAGTTCATGATCGTAACCACTAATCTACTATTGCCACGCTTTCATTGTCTGAATCGCCATTCGAAATTAAATAACCTGATGTTGTTGTTACTTATGCCACCTGATCGTGATAGGAACTACAGGCCAAGGCCCGTGAAAGTCATCGCGATAAAGAGCTACATTTTATGCTTATCGTTATCCGTAGCTTTGAGCACCATACAGGTGGCAGTGCGATTCGGACCATTTTTGAGGGAAAACACCCTGGGGAGGGTCAGGGGTCAACTTCATTCATTCCTGTTGTCCATTACCTCGCACTGAACTCTAGTTTTATTTTAGTTAAAATAAAAATAAAAGAAACTTTTCTTTAACGAATTGCCATTGTAAAGTTTGTTTATAATGAATATGTACTTTCATTCAATTGTTTTTACTCAAACTTAATCTCGGGCTTTTTTCTTTCATTTTTTTTCACTCCAATAATTACAGTAGATATGAGTTAAATCAGTTCGAAAACTAAAATTATTTTAATCCGTTGCTTGGGTTGCTGCAATCATTTTTTTTAAGAGGGAAGCCTCCTATCCCATAAGTTCCATTTTTCGAAACTACTGATGTGTGTATTTGAACTTTCCTGGGAGCTTTTATTCACGTCAAATAACCTTTCACACACACACACACACACACACATTTATACTTCACTCAAACATATTTTCCTCCCCAGACGTTTCGTAAAAGACATTTCCATCCTCTCACCTCATTGGCTGGGGGTGGAAAGAATCAAATCTATTCGAAACGACCCAATGAAATGCTAATTCCACGCCCCCCCCCCATTTTGAATTCTTATTCTATTTACATCTTTTTTCGCAATGACGTTGAAAACACGAGCATTCCTAATGGCGCCACGAAATTGAATTTTTAGAACTTATAAATCTTGTTTCTCTTTTTCATACCCTCCCCCATATAATCCCCTCCTCAGCCACAACCTCCAACTGAAAAGAGCAAAATAATAATAAAAAAAGGAAGGCAAAGTACGCGCCATAAAAAATGGAAGGTAGCGTCAGAATCGATTTTTAAAATGTTAATAAAAATGGAAGACGTTATATAGCTTCTTTTATCACTGAATTCTATTCTTTTCAGATAATTCTTAGTACTTCTAAAAAGATTTTTTACCGCTGTTATCTGCGAAAATTTTGACACTGTTTCATAAAAAATAATTAAAAAAACCTTCGATTGTGTTTGAATGCTTTTTTTAAACCTGTAAATGTTTCAAAAATTTCAAAAAATAAAGTTCTATTTTTGTTGTAAGTGTTAATATTTGCTCGAATTTTATATTTTATAAATACGAACCTTTTGATTAGCTAGAATTGGTTAGAAATTTAAAGAAACGAAGAAATATTTCCAAGCCATAAAGCGAACCGAAACGCAGAAATGAATTATAGTTAAAAAGAATATATAGTTAAAAGAATAGTCTTCTATAACGACTTGATGAAAATATTTTTCCTTTAGGAAAAAAAAATATTTAGACGCACGAAATTTATTTCTTGAAAACTAGAAAGACAATTTGTACTTGGGAAAATATGCATACTTCATACGAATTGTTTTTAATCTTCTTTATACTGCTACAACAATCTTTGGTTGTTCCATCTGGTGTCACTCTCGTAACGAAATTTTGTGATTCATTATTTTGTTTCATATATCCTTAAGTTACAATTGAAGACATTAAATTTTTGTTACAATAGTTGAGTCCTTACAATAATACTGACCGAAATTTTATTTCTAAAATGACCACTTAAGTCATTGATTTGCCTTTTATGATTGCAATACATTTTAATCAAAGCTGCAATGGAGAGGGAAAAAAAACTTTTTTTCTAGAAATGACATTTTTACGTTTGAAAACGTACGTGACAGCAAATACGTTTATGACAAATAAGGAAATTCAAATCCAACTCATTTGTCACTGTGTGTAAATAGCTTTATTGAATGAATTTAGGAGATATATCACACAATTTTCGTTAATTAATCGATTTTACCATTGGCCGTTTTGACTGAGTCGCACGAAAACTTGTGGTACCATAAATCTGAGAGTCAAAATAAAAATTCAGAAAAAAACCCTATAAATACAAATGCAAAATAGTTTCATGTTGTCTGTGGTCCACGAGTATCTAAAACTGTGCTTCTCAATGTGGGTCACATGGCCCATGGAGAAAATCTTTAAAACTAAATTCGAAGTCGGATAACCTCTTTTTAGTAATTTCCAGCAATTTTTAATGTAATAAAAGAATATTAAAATCTTTTTTTCTTCATATGTACTACGCTAGATTGTGAATATTCTGTTTTTTTATGACCATAGGCTACACAACATTTTATACTCGTTAGCGCAATATTTTGCAAAACTAAGTGGAAAGGAATGGAATTCATTGGATTTAGACGACAATGTTAAAAATTGACACAATAAAGCTTTTTTTAATTTTTGTAGTAAAAAAAAAAATCTCACCCATAAGGAATTTCAAAAAAAAAAAAAAAATACCTGAGAACTGTAAAAAAAATACCCCCCCCCCCAAAATCCAATTTGAATGGTTAAATAAATAAGAAGGCTCGTCAACGAAGGAGAAGGAATAACTTATCGACATATCAACAGATTCACAACGTTAAAATCTAAACTAATATAGGAACAACTAACTTTTAGGCTGCAGATTTGCTTAAATACACATAAATTAATCACACAATTATAAAAATAACGCCATTCAGACCAATATACTTAAATTTAAAATATTTCTCTACGTATGTGGCAACGAAAACAAAATATAGGAACAAACTAACGGAGGATATGAAATACTACTGCAGATAGATTTAATAGACTTCGACAGTTTTTGTTAAAACGATGCAGAAACATATCCCAATTACTAAATTTAATGCAAGGGTATATGACATTTGAACGGATTAATGCTATTATTAAGTATGACATTAATATTATTTCAAAATTTTTTATTATAAATACAATATTTTTTCTTAAATTGTCTTTATTTAAAGCACTTACAATATATTGATCTGCTTTAAATATATTAAGATATCTTCTGAGGCTTGGATGGGGTTCCCCGAGAACACCTTATAGCCTTAGGGAGCGGACAAATTTTAAAGACCACTGCATTAAGTCTGTACTGAAAAGTACATCATGGCTAAATCAGCTATAACTTCTTTTAAATTAACATTTTGTTCCCATTACATTCATTTCTTTTTGCACAAATTAATAAATTGCGTTAAATGTCATGATTTGATTCACAGTCAAGATATCATATGTAGAATTATATAGAAGCTGGTCTATACAACTATTTCTTAAATATTGATCTGACTATCTCTCAGAGATTTGCTCATATTTTAAATCATTTTGCCGTCGCGAAGGTGATTTAAGGACGTTAAAAGAACACTTGAAATGGCGATTAGACTTTCACTTCCTCTCAGAGATAATCTAAATTTTTGTGCTTAATTTTGAATTTTACTAAACATATTCAATTATTCTATGATGTAGTGATATTTTAGCTTCGAAAATCTGGCGTATTTTTATTATTCTTGTTCTTTCCTTAATAATCTTAAAGTGACGGACGAAGCCGCATTATTTTTTAGTTGAATTAGCAAGTCTGCATAAATCACTCAAAAGTGAAGAGAAATTCATCGAATTCGTTATTGAGCATAATGTTAGAATCGTAAGAAAGAAAATATCAAAATAGTTTTCTCTTTTGAAGAAGAACATTCTTGGGATTATTTCACCGAAAAGGGGACTGAGTGAGTGAAAGCGCCCCTGAGAATTTCCTTAGAGCAAGGGAAGGGAGTGGGGGCAGGATTTAAAAACGGAGAAAAAGCAAAAATGATTATGCGGTTGTAACGGTCGTGAAATTGTTTGAGTAAAATATTAGAAACAGTATAAAATTGCTTCGCTAACTTTGATCGTATATTTTCCTTCCTCGCTGATTCTCCGCGAAGAATGTTTATTCAAAAATACTTGAGATTAAACTGGCGGCTTCGACTTCTTTCCAGTCAATAAAACGGCACGGGACCCATTCTTTCTTTAAACATTCCGAAACCCAATCCACTGCTCCCATGTTTATTCAAACTTCGCTCGTAAAAAGAAAGATAAAAACTTTATCTCATACAGAAGATAAAGTATACATTTCTCCATTGAAAGAGACGAGACTGAAAGTTTCATCCTTTCTCCCCTAGAGGGCGCTCTGAAATAAAATTTATAGACACGTTCCATCGGTGGCTCCTTGTTGTTGTATAACTTTTTTTCCTCTCTTTCAATTTTTCCACCCTACGCCGTAAAGCAGATGGTGCATAGATGAAGTCTAAAAAATGGGAGAAAATAACTATCTATATTTTCAAAACTGTACTTTTCTCTCTGCAAAAAAATTTTTTTCCCCCTCTTCTAAGTTTTCTGAGGCTGTATCTGAAGTTTCGTTTCCAAGTAAATTTCTTTCCTGGAAAGAGAAAAAAAATAGCCAAGATTTGTATCTGGAGATATTATATTTCCCTTTTTCCCCCTTTAGAAAGTAGAGACTAGGTTTCTTTGAGCTGTATGCGTGTTGCCTTCGTTATTTATTTAAAGAGTGGAAAATATTGAAAATGATGTGGAAATAGGTTTAAAGTTTTGGTTTTTAACCGTTGGAATTTGCTTTTGCTCTAGAATAAGAGGATTTATTTGCTTCAGTTTGTCTTCTCTCTCTCTCTTCCGCGGTAACAATAGAAATATATTTTTTTGAAAGGGGAAAAAAGAATGATATTTAATATTTATATGAAATTTCTTTACTTTTTTTAATGCTGTGGGTTTTTTTTCCTTCAAAATATAAAACTCGCCTTTTATTTTTCCTAGGCTTTAATTCTTTTAGGGGGGGGGGAGTGTTATGATTTTTTTAATATAATATTAATCACAAATTTTCAGTATCTTAATAATTACATTTTTATCATGGCATCTCATTTTTAAGTTTTGTTTTTCATGACATATATGTCATATTGTTTTAGGTAAAGATCGATATTTTAATGACTTTTTGAGTTGAAAAGTTGAATAAAATAATGTTTAGATGAACTGTTAGGGCATGTAACTTGTGTTACTAAGTATTTCTCCAATTTGCACTCAGAAAAATGAAATGGTTCTACCTCTTTTATTGTTTTGGAAAAGTATTTGTTTGAATTATATAGGCGGGATGAATGTTAATTGAGAAACGAAGAAATCTCAAATTAAAAAAAATTATTCTTCGTCTCAATCCACATTATCTACAAAGATTCATATTTATATCATGGGTAAATACACACCATTTATCTCTCCGTCTGACCGTGTTTAAAAGAAAGTCATTATCATATATGTACAGCCTCTATAAAATTCACTCACTTCAGCTCCGTTTTCAGCAAATTTGGACATAAAAGCACAAATTGAATAGAATAAACATAATCACAAGAGGAATGAGGATGGAAATGGATGAAATGGTTTTCTTCCATTTAAATTTAAATAAAAGAATTATTTTTTAATACTTGCTCATCTGTTACGAAATAATGTATTTATTCTCAATGACTTTAATTTTAATTATTTATTGTACTTTTATTACATAAAGCTTTTCTTATATTCTCGAAAACCTAATGGAAAAAAAAGAGTGTGTATAACGCATCATCGATACAAGCTATCTGGTTTCGTCCTCAACATTTTGCCCAACTTAGCTATCATAATCCAATTGGAGATAACTTTCAGATCTACAATACTTAAAATTTATAATTTTCATGACAGTGCATGGCGATAAGAGCACAAATAACGCAAGTATCAGGGAGGGAATGAAGAGGGACTTCTTGAATAGATATGGATTAAGTAATGAAAGAAGCTAAAACTTTTTATTTTCTCCAATTTAATTTATATTTCTAAATCTCTTAATAAAGAAATATTTTTTGCTAAAAAATATAATCGATGTTTTAACAAATTATTAATATTATCTTTGAAACTGATAGCAGGATGTTCATATTGCTTTGATTTAGAACTCTTCCATCCTCGCCTATCACAAAGATTAAAATGCCTTCATTCTATTTCAGTGGCATCTTTTCCGGCTAATACTCACTTGAATTGTAATCATTTTACGAAAAAAAGATCAAATTTTAGATAGAGAAGTTGCTTGAATTGTGCCTTGAACGTGATCTTAGAGAAAGATTCCTTTGATGAGGATTTCGAGCAAAAATAAAGAAAATGTTCTCCCCTATAATAAATTTTTCTCTTTATGTTTACTTTATTGTTGACTAAAGAACATTGCATTTCCTCATCCACAAGAAGTAGGCAATATTTTTGGCTCTTTCTTCTCTCCTTGGAGATTTAGAGACAGGAGGTAGGAAGTGCTGTCTATAAACAAACATAGTTGTCTTCCACCAAGAGAGGTGATGTGATGAGCCAATTCTCTTCTGTCCGTCCAGGCGGAAGATTAGGAAACCCTTGTCCATGTGACAGGGATGACATCTGACCTCACAACAGTCCCTTCTTCTTCCTTACAGGGTTGCCATGTTGACGAGAATAGCTTTCCCTTTTGGCGCCGAAGGAGAGAGTCAAGTCGTTGGAATTTTAGAGAACCAAGAAAGTTTTATCATTTTTATAATGTGCAATAATTCCTAGGATATATGTTATCTCTGACAAAATTTTAAGAATTGTTTATCCGTTATACTTGCTCGTCGTTTACTTTTATTATTAATTGAATTCGAACTTTAATAAAAAAAATAGTTCCAACCTTTTTAAAAATTTCCCTGAAATATAATATATACCTGTTTGCTTTATGAATTAAAACTTGAAACTAACTCGTTAACTTATTAACTTCAAGCTTGAAGCTAACTGAGGGGTTTCTAACTCACAAGGGAGCTCGCACTGTGCTCTCCTCTTTTGCGTTTGTCTGGAATACTTCTAGGAACCGGCACGTTAGGGAAGTGGCTAAAAATTGGGAAACTGCCTGCATGAGCCTTATAGAATGCTTATATTACTTATATTTTTTAATTTAAATAAATGTGTTACCCTTAAATAACACGTCTTTTGGATGAATCTACAACAACCAGCTACACCCAAACTTTTGTAACCCTCGGACCCTTTTTTATAGTATAGTTTCCCCCAAATGAAAATGCTACATAAATGTATAGTATAAAAATTAAATTCAAAATTAGGGACAATGTATTGAATGCAATAATAATGTGCTTCGACGCTAAAGCTATAAAGCGACTTTAATTATAAATTGCACAAATTATCAAGATATGTATTATATTTTGTATATGACAAGCCCATGGAAGTCACTAATAATTACTAAACTTGCTTTTAATTTAGCATTGATAAATTAGTTATCAAATTATTTTTAACGTACTGATGAATTTATAAATATCTTATATCAGTGTGAATAGGTATTTTATTTTTTTTATCATATCAGAATGTATTTTGTGTGTGAGAGTGTTTTGCTTCCCTTCAATAATTTTGATAACTATTTTAAATCTTTTATTTTGGTCTTTTTGATATGCTCGCGCCTTATAGTTTGAGAAACGCTGTTGTAGGCAACGACCGTTTCTGATTGAATTCGATAATTATCTCTACACTTTGATTTGGTGAAGTATAAATAACAACCATTAGAACTATTTGTCCATTATTTGCTCTACATTTTGCTGCCCAAATTTCTCTGGTACATGACTAATTAAACCCAAATAATTCTGTAATATTTGATTCTATATCCATTTTTCTGAAGTGACATAAGTTGTCGTATATAACTCCGCTACTTTTAAATATAGCCCCTCCACCACCTCTGTAATTATGTCTTTGGAATTTAGCATTACAATGAAAATTTTGAACATCTATGTTTTCTTCATTATTTATCCAGGTTTCTGTTAAACGTATTATAGTTATATGTAGCATAACACTGTCATCGAGATCCAAAGCATGTGCACTTAAACTTTGACAACTCAATGAATATATTGATATTCCTTTTTTTGTGGAAATGAAGTTAGTGAAGATATATATGATTGTTTTAAAACTGTTTTGTGATAACCTTACAGGGAAATATAAAAAGCAAACATTAATTTAGTTGGCCTTAAATTTCTTCATTTTTCGATTATCTTCTACCATTAAAATGTCTTCACTGCGTTATTTTGAATAATTATTTATCTCCGAATGTAATGAATACTTTTTTAAAGATAGTGATTTAAAGATAGTGAGAAAGATTTTTTCTATATCAGATAGTGAGACTCTTCCCAAAAAGGTTGGCCATCTCTGATATAAGCACACGAGATGGAAGGCTGAGTATTTCTGAAAATCCAGGGAAATCGTACCTCCTTTGGTCATGTGACTTCTTTTTAGGGGTGCGTATGTCGCGGACTACTGAATCTTGACGAGCTTGTCCGAGTAGGATTTCCGACTAAAGACGAAAAAAGCCGAATGAGCGCTACATTTCCGCACCTGACGCATCTTTCGAGTTCACAAAAGGCGCCCTAAAGAAGTTATTACTTCAAAAACATTTTGTTCAAATATTTATTAAAATTAGTTTTTTTTAAAATAAAATATAAAAAAAAAAAAAATAATGACTTGGATGAACTTGATGAGATTTTATGAGTATATTTATGTCCGTCTCAATGTGTGTGAGTGGCAACCTCAAATCCCCACGAGCACTAGTTTTTAGTCGTTTTTTTTTCTTTGTGTGTGTCATGAGATTTCTTACGGCATCAAATCCCCATTCTACCCAATTGGAAGATAGGAAAATAGTCAACAGCTTCTGTACAATAACCCATGATACAGGGTATAACATTGGGATCGGTTTTCGTAGCCAGAATTTGTGGTATCCTTGTTCAAACATTGGTTTAAGTCAATCATTTTTCGATATTTCAATAAAATGCTCCTTATTAGTATGGGTTCATCTGTGTTTGGGATCTGAGTTGGTCCACGTGCAAAAGGGTTCAACACCATGTTTGTCAGTAGCAACCGCAAATCCACACGAGCACTAGCTTTTAATCGGTTTCTTTTTTTTCTTTTTCGGTGATGAAATTTTTTACGGCACTGAATCCATTTTCTACCAAACTGGAAGATGGGAAAATAGTCAACAACTTCTATACCATAAGCAATAATGCAGAATATAAAATTGGGGTCGGTTTTTGTGACCAGAATTTGTTGTATCCTTGTTCAAACATTGGCTTACATCCCTCATTCTCGGATATTTTAACAAGATGCTCCTATATTCGTATGGGTTCATCTGTGTTTGGGATCTAAGTGAATCCACGCTTAAATCGGTTCAATACCCAGTCGAGAATATCCAAGTGAATTTTATTTATTTAAATTTCCGTAAAAATAAAAACTGATCAATTTTTTAAATTTTATATTAAACCTTTGCGCAGGCCCCTGCCGTTGTTCAAGGACCCCCAAATAAATTTTACTTTCCCATAGAATAATATCGGGGAACCCTATTGGTGCATAGGGACCATTTTGGTAACCACTGATCTACACTAACGCTTCATAAACTGGAAAAAAAATCTTATGTTTGGACTAAAGACATCAAGAAATATCCAGAGCTGGTTAAAAAAAAATCTAGTGAAGTAAAATAAAAGAAATTTTTCTTGGGCCGATTCCCTAGAAGTGGACACCAGGACAGGAAATAGAAATTTCAAGGAATAGGAGACCCTGGTGGAAGCCAATTCTAGTTTAATGGCTCGCTGAAATGTTCAAATTGTGACGATGTAATGTAGAAGAATTTACGCAAAATAGTAAAGTAGGGGGCAACTTTCCAGTAAAAAGCCCAACAGAAAATATGAAATCTCTCGTATCCTCCTTATTCTCCAGACATACCTCCATCGGATTATCAACTTTTTTTATTTTTTATTTTGGACGATCGTTTGCATGTTAAACAGGTTAACATTAAACTACAATCGAAAGAAGGGTCGACATTTTTTGAAACTAACACTAAGTAGATTTATGAAATTGGTATTCACCCACCCGGTATAGTGGTTAGTGAAGCTGACTGGTATGCCATAGGATCTGGATTCAAATCCTGAAAAAAGAATGCAAGTTTGTAAATGTATAATGTCTGTACTTCATTGGGGCACACAGATATTGGTCGATTTGTAAGTCCTCTCGAAAGGTTGGGAGAAGGGGAAGAGGGGTGGGAACTCCAGGGTGCTTTTCAACAAAATTGAGATGGAACCGAGCCAAATCATACCTGTATAGTGCTCAAAGGTGCGGATAATGACTGACGTAAAACTAGCCGCTTGCCACGTTCCATTTCGTGATGCTTGATCTGACACCGAAGATGAGGTGGTACTCGAAATAATATAAACATAAAAAATAGAATTTATAAATTCGTTTCTCGCTGGGAAAGAGTAATTCAATGAGATAGTAATTGTGATAATTTTGATGAATTAAATTATTTTATGTAATTTTCACAAGTTTATTTTTTCTTTCAGATCAAAATCGACAGAATTTTACATGATTACATAATAACAAGCGTGCTCTCTCAGTAGTGTAATTTTATTAATTAAATTAATTAAATTCATCCATACAAATTGATAGAGATTTGAATTAACGAAAGTAAACCAATAAAACTATCGTTCTTTATAATACTTAAAAAACTGGAGAAGAAACAACTATGCATTCTTATGCCTCATTATTCGAAAAATTTAAAATAAGAGATTGAAAAATATTTTCTACCTTTCTATCGCCATTTGGCGAAGTGTTGGCGCCCTGCTTCTGCAACCTGGAGTCAGCAAAGGTAAGAAGAGAGAGAGAGAGAGGAGGGGGAGAAGTCATCTGTCTTTTCTCATTATCTGTCTTCTAATCTCTTTTCTGGACGTGTCCCGCTCAGATTAGGGGAAGCTCCTCCTTTGTCGAATGTCATCCACATACAGATGGAAAAGAAAATTAATCTCGCGATCGAAGCTGTGAAAATTGTCCTTATAAAACTACCCAGGAAGGAATTTTTTGGGTCGCTCTCTATCCAAACTATTTATCTTGATTTACTTGAAGAGAGGAGTTTCGTGCAAGACAAGACTTCCACCCTCTCCTCCCCCTGTGCTTTGGACTCGTCTGACTATGTATTGGCTCAGAGAAACGGCAACGCTTTGACAAAACACAAATGTCTCGTTTGAAAAGAAGTATTAAAATTATAATCATTCCTCTTGAACATCCAGTAATATCATCATGGACATAAAATGATTAAAATTATCAATAGTAATCAAAAGGTATATTTCAAAGCAATGCATAGCAAGTCAGGGGCGTAATGGAGAATATTAGGGCCCCTGCAAACTTGGGCCCCAACCCGAAATACGTACTTAGCGTCAGTCAAGAAAGAGCTTTGGGCTCCCTAGAGTTCCTCCCCCCCCCCGCAATGCGAGAGTGTACGTTATGTAACTGTAGCAATTAAACTCAGAGTTCATTTGCATATATAATTTTGTTCCCTAACTTTTTTTAAATTTGCTTTGTACGATTTTCGTTTATGTGATCCATATAATTCTAATAATAAAACAATTCATATAAAAAAGGGGTCACATTTACTTTAAAAAAATTATTTTTCATAGATCACATTCGAAATAATGTGTTAACTAAAAGCCTTCAGTTTTTTAAATTACAGTTCTAACTTTATATATCAATTTTCCTAATCTTATTTCGGAAAGTAGAATGTAAATTTCAAACACAGAATGAATTTTTTTTAACATAAACATATTGATCAGCTGATACGAAATATGATTTCAAAAATCAAGTTGACCCTAACACAGAGGAGGGATACGTAATATATATATATAGTTGGCATTCTCTAAAGCAGAAAACTACGAAAATTAATTTGAAAATTTTAGTATGTAACACATATGATTGTTTTTGTTGCGTAAATTACTGCAAAACAACGAGGAATTGTCCAACTTTCTGTTATTCAAACAATTTTGCTCCAGGTTTGATTGAAAGATAAAATATTTAAATCGCTTCGTTTCTGTTTATCATAGAATCAAAACAAAGCAGTTTTGGAACTCTTTTGTCATTGTTTGTCAATTGCGTCAAAGGTGAGATTAATTATTGAAGAAATCGTGAAATTTAAAACCGAATTTATTAACCCAAGGAAAAAAAAACAGATTAATGTTACTCCCCTCTCTTGATAGAAAAGTAAAAAACACATTCCAAAAACAATAGAATAAACACAAATAAATTATATGACCGAATGATTAATAAAAATTAAATCGCAGTTGCTTGAACAATAGTGACGTATCGGCGTTCACACACACTACGCGCTAATGATTTGTATTTTATCATAATATAGTTTTTAAAAAAAATGTTTATATTTATTTATACACAGTGGTGGCCAAAATTGTGGACACTTTAAAATTGTTATGTTTTTTTTTAAAGTTTGTTTGCTTATAGAAAATGTTAGGTTGCACAAAATGCAAAGTCTTTTATGTCATTTTAAAGATAATTTAATACTGAATTCAAAACAAGACTCAAATATTTGCAAAGCAAAAAAAGTTTACATATATATGTACTTCAGAAATTGTTTTTGAACGTAATAGTCATCTTTTATTTAATTTTTTAAGTATAGTGTCACATATCACTGAAATGACTTTAAAATACCGAGCTTATGTAGTATATTCAAAAGTAATGGTGTTGTAAATCCGGTATTTGTAGAATGTTGTACATTGAAAGTTCTAATATTGCGAAAGAGAATTTAAAGTATTGATTCCTGTATGAATTATTTCATGAATGATAAATACTTTTACATTTCGCTTTCAGTAATAAATCTGAATAATAGAAATACTATAAGAGGATTATAATACATGCACACATAGACACAACTATATACACACAAATTGGATGTTAAAATCTTCAATTCTTCTTGCCTCTCCTCTTCAGCTTACTTCTTGCGTAAATTGTATTATTTCGGTATTTTTACTTCACTTCCCAAAGAGAGAGAGCTTACCTTCTCAAAATCAAATATTCCTTTTGTCCTAGGGAATTCGATCCCTAACTTTTCCTCCTCCTCAAAGTAAAATAAAGGAAACTGTTTTGAATTTAAGAAAGGCCAAAGAAAAACCTTTGTTCACTCAAAGAACCCAGCCTTCGACAATCGCATTCACAGCACTCGACCGCCACGAACAAAAGGCCGGGGCACCCTTTCGAAAGCGAATTGTAACAATTATATAACTCTCCGTCCCGGCATCTCAATTAAGGAACGATTCATTTTCGAGAATGAGAGTCCCTATACTTGTCAACTGGCTTTGTTACTCAAATTAAACGCGCCAACAATTTACGTCCCTAATCCGACGCCCCTGCGAAAACGAACGCTGGGGGGCATTCGTTTACTAATCTTTTCCACTTGTCGAGGAAAATGTTTTATTAATGAACCTTGCTCGTTCACTGCAACCACGACTTGAACGATGTAATCCTCGCTCTTGTGTGACCAACACTCCCACCTTTCTTCTTCATTCTTTTGCGTCGAGGGAAAAATCAAGGGTTTCTTTCAAATTTTTAAACCTTAAAAAATGTCAAAGGAGCAGAAGGACGCGATGAAAAACCAAAGGGAAGTATCATGAATATTTAATACGAAGGATCAAGAATTTTAATATCCATGAAGTATTTATTTCACGTGGTGAAGAGTTTTGAAGAGTTTTTTTTTAAATTAATGACTGTCTGCCGATCTGATTGTCGATAATTGGTCAAGTTTAGGGGTTATTAGGAAGAGCATGACTTACATCGCTTAAACCCTAGTGCTTCCCTAACTTTCTTAACCCATGGACCTCTTTTTATAGTCAAAATCTGCCCAAGGACCCCTTTTTAAAGTCAAAACATGCTCAAGGACTCATTTCTAAAGTCAAAACTCTCCCAAGGATCCCCCCCCCCCTCAAAGTGAAAATGCTACATAAATGCATAGTATTAAAATTACAAATTTAAAACAAAACATTCTGTTGCGTTATTTATTGAAATTAAAACTTTTGTTTAAAGTTAGTTATAATGACTTAGATGAACTTCACGAGATTTTATGAGTATATTTATGTCCGTCTCAATGTGTGTGAGTGGCAACCTCAAATCCCCACGAACACTAGTTTTTAGTCGGTTTTTTTTTCTGTGTGTGTGATGAGATTTCTTACGGCATCGAATCCCCATTCTACCAAATTGGAAGATGGGAAAGTAGTCAACAGCTTCTGTACAATAACTCATGATACAGGGTATAACATTGGGATCAGTTTTTGTAGCCAGAATTTGTGGTATCCTTGTTCAAACATTGGTTTAAGTCAATTATTTGTCAATATTTCAATAAAATGCTCCTGTATAATTAGTATGGGTTCATCTGTATTTGGGATCTGAGTTAGTCCATGTACAAATGGGTTGAACATGCAGTCGGGAATATGCATGTGAATTATATTGTTTTATTTATTTAAATTTTAATGAAAATAAAAATGGATCATTTTATTTATATAATATTAAACCTTGCACGGAACCCCTGACGTCGTTCAGGGACCCCTAAATCAATTTTAATTTTCCGCGGACCCCCTGAATAATAACGAGGACCCCGTCGGTAGGGACCACTTTGTGCAACCATTAGCTTCAACGTACAGAACATTGCTATTTCCGAAGTGAAAATTTTCGAATTTTGTGATCGGTGGATAATAAATAGACCTTACAACAATATTTTAATTAATGCATCTTACTTGAAATTCAAATCGATTATATTTTCAATTATTAAAATGCAAAAGAATGTTACTTTTGCATGCTTGCGAATGGGCTAAATTCATGTAAGCAAACAAAATGCACTTGATTTAAAAAATATATATATTTTTTTAATTTTACAAAATGTTTTGAAGTATCTTAATACTTGAACATCTTAACCAATCATCAAATTTGAAATTTTATCTATATTTTACAAGTAGAAAAGTCTAAAGTCAGTTTTGAATTCATTGGAGGACACTTGATAGCATTTATCATGCGATTCCCATCAACTTATCCCCTGAACGTAGACAACTGCTTCCTTTTCTGTATGTAATCGCTATAGTTGACCAATGACTTGTGTCCGCAGTAGCCGAGTGATCATAGAAGCAAAGTAGTAACCAGGGTTGTTTCTGTGGAAGCAGGGGTTCGAGTCCTGGTGCCATAAAAACCCGCCGTGTGGAGGAGCTGATGCTCCGAGACTCAGCATCTCTCACGTTGGCGTGGTGGGAAAGTTTGCAGAGGGGTATGTAGTGCCAGCTCAGATGTCGTCCTTGTCATTAGATCGTAGTTCAAAATGACGAGGTTCGTCACCAATAGCCATTGCCCGTGTTTGCTTCCGAGAGTGATCTCAATAGAAAAAATCACATCCACTTGAGTTCAGTACAATGTATTCCAAATGAATGCAGTGCTAGAAATTTAGCCAAACAATAATCTATTTACATGTAAATTAGACGAAAAACTCGAAGCTTAAAATGTCTGTGCACGTCAGATATAACTTTTCAAAAAGGTTTTTATGGTCTTGCCTGTGTAGTTTTATTAATTTACCTCGCATTCTCAACCAAAGATTTAAAAAAAAAATAACATTTACAAAAAAAAAAAAAAATAACGATAATGAGAGAATGAGAGAATATTAACGTCGCACTGATTAGCAACACGAGGGCTTTTGGCGACGGTCCGCGTAATTTTGAACCATGGTCAAGTGACGCGGACGACACCTGAGCTGGCACCCCCCTCTCCTAACTACCACACCACACCAACGGGAGGACGTTTGAGCTCTCGACAGATTTAACGTGCATTGCACCCCTACACGGCGGATCTTTAGTGGTACTAGGATCGAACCCATGACATGCTAGCCATGATCCGATGCCTAGACCACTCGGCCACCGCGGCCGCAAAATTAACGATAAAGAATTTATAGAAAATCTAATGTGACATTGAAAGTTTTTGCAAACATCCCGATTAGTTTAATGGAATTAATCCACGTTTTTACTTGTTTCTTATCGTTTTGCTTTTAGAATGCCATTCTTGGAGATTTTAATTGTAACTGTTAGAAAATGAGGGGAAATCAATAAAGCACTTGAATGTATTTTGATGATTTCGACTGTGCCTTTTGTTCGCTCTTTCGCTCAATCCAGTTTGTCTCTACCATATACATTGTTACTTCTGTGTAACCATTACTAAAGTGTCCGTCATTCCATACAACAAAAGTGGTTTCAATTATGATACGTTTTTCGAGAGCCCGATAAAATCCACAAGCGATTTGCTCCAAGTACCTCGCTTAATAAAAAAATGCTATTTTAAAGCAAAAGTTTTTCGTAATGATTTTGAATTAAGACTCGGTTTGACAACTAAGCCTTTTTCTAATTTTTTCCTGCTTTATTATTATAATTAATAAATGATTTTAAAAAATAAGAATACAGGGTTACTTCAAATTGTTTTTTTAAGAAACAATTGCGGAAGCGGCTATTTATTTTTATTCACGTAGTCCAATTAGTTTCCTTTGAAGGACCGCATATAGTGGTTATGGTCACGAACTCATGGCCGGCGTGTCTTGAGTTCGAGCCACTAAGGACCCACCTTGTAGAGGGGCTGATGCACTTTAAATCTGCTGAGGCTCAGTGTCCTCCTTTGGCGAGGAGTGGTAGTTTGGAGAGTGGCAGTTAGGTGTCGTCCTCGTCAAGGGGCTGATGCAAGTTACATCTTTAGATGTTTCGGTGGCGGGAAAGTTAGTCAAGTTCCCTATAGTTTTGAAATGCAAGCCTTTTCACTCGTCCTCGTGTTGCTTTCAAGGTCATTGGTAGAAAACCTGCAGATTAGAGTGATATTTATATTAACATCGTACTCTAAGGCGACGGCGAAAGCTATTGGCGACGTACCTTGTAATTTTGAGCCTTGGTCAAGAGCCGAGGCAACATCTAAGCTTCCTCCTCCAATCTACCTCTCTACGCCAAAGAAGAGCACTGAGCTTCAGCAGATTTAACGTGCATCAGCCCCTCACCACAGTGGGTCTTTAGTGGCACCAGGACACTAACCCATGACTCGCTAGCCACGAGTTCGTGACTGAAATTATTGGACCACTACGGCCACGATTTTGCGTCGAATATGATTTTTTTTTATCTTTTTCAGATATACTTAACGTGTTCTAAGAATCCAGACCAGTATTCCCATCGTTGATATTTCTTTAAAAAAAACCGGAATGAGACGAAAGGAATATGAAGGAGAAGGCAGACATGTTCTTAACCTATAAAAGTTTGTTCTGTTGATTCCGATTCTGCTACAAAGGTGCCATTTCATTGAATTCGTGGTGGAAAAGTATTGTAAGGGAGCAAAATCGGCTGCCTTGTGGCTCCTCTATTGTCGAATGATTTTTTTTTCAGAATTCCCGAAGAAGCACATCCCTCCTCTTGAAAATTCCTCCACGAGAAGACTGCATTTCCCTCCTCGATCCGGTAACTTCTCGAATTATCGGACCTGCACCCGAAACTCCATTCTTTCGCTTTTATCTCTGTCTCCTCCGACGGAAAACGGGATCCGGTTTCATCGG
Organism: Trichonephila clavata; assembly: GCA_019973975.1. Taxonomy (NCBI): domain Eukaryota; kingdom Metazoa; phylum Arthropoda; class Arachnida; order Araneae; family Nephilidae; genus Trichonephila; species Trichonephila clavata. The sequence continues at coordinate 154,260 of BMAO01026370.1, read as the reverse complement.
ATTAATTCCGCTCCGATAGCGGCGCGCGCTTATCTTTTCCAGGATTAATCCGGACATTTCCTCCGGATGAAAAATTTCCATAAAATTTTGGGCTGAATTCGTTTTCGTGCTCGATTGAAGAGATTCGTGGAGAATCGAATTTCCAGAGAAGGAAAGGGGGAGGCATTTAAATTGTTTAGAGGCCCCCATTCTTGTTGATGTTGGAAAGAGGATTAGTAAATTGGTTAGGGCAATAAAAATAACTCGAATCTTATTGTAACTCTTTGGGAAAAATAAGAATATGAAGTGAAGTCAAAGAATGGAAAAATATGAAATTCGTCAATTTAAAATTAAGTGAAACTGAGTATTGTGGGAAGGGGTTCCCTAAATTAGATTGAAAGGTCTGATATGAAAAATTGTTTGGACCTTCTGTAAATCTGATAACTCTCAGAAAATTTTGCAATGGACCGGAAAATATTGAAAAGAAATGGCAGTCATAAATGGATTGAAGATCACGAAACAAAAATGGTTGCTTCGTAATTGAATGAAAAATATTTTGTTAAATCCGACTTGACCATTCCTCATTTTTTAATACACATAGAAGTTAAGTTTATCAATATTTTTTAAAAAATTTCCTAACTAATGCTTTGTGTGAATTTGAATTCAATCCATCAAAATCTTTAAAATAAATTTTACTTTGTAATCAAAACCTTGAATTTTAAATTTAATTTTTAACAAATTATTAACGTTAGGTTGAATGGGTCTTAAAAACGAATGCTTTCACTGTTTCTATAAGACAAAGAAAGTTTATCTTTTTTCAGTTTTAATTTATCAATATAAGACTAAAAAAAGTTTCTTAAAAAGTTAACACATTTCAGTGAGGCAATGTGTTTTAGAGTGGATGGGCAGCAGAGCAATACAAGAGCTACTGGAGGCAAACTTCGTCATTTTGAAGTGTGGTCAAGTGACGAGGACGAGTTGGCACCCAACTCTCCAAACTGATGTAACGTCGCTTCTTAGTTAGGCAGCTGCCTGCTATCCCATTTTGAGCCCAGGCGAAAAGGAGCACATTATCTTCCTTTAAAGCGGGCGATTTATAGACGCACCTGTATCAGTTGCGAAATCCATTCGTGTGTTCCATTTAACACGTGGCTACACATATATGGAACAGTTGACCAGCTGTTGTAAGGGATAAATGGAATTGTGTACTATGCGCCCGAGTTTCACGCCTATTTATGACTGTCCACATGTCTTTCGATATGTAGGGACAAGATGGTCGTGGACCACATGGGGCTTTGTACCAAAAGAGTCAATGATATTTGGTACTGTGTAGAAGTCCTTGTTCTTTCCTATCAGAAATTGAAAATGTGTGAGAGAGTCTCACCTAGAAGATTGAAAGGGATTGGAGCGAAAAGAAAGAAGGATGTGTGCTTGAGTATTCTGGCGGATCTTGGTCGTCCGGTGATCTATTACAGATTGACCGGTGATCTATTGGTCGTCCGGTGATCCGGAAAGAGTTATTACAAAGTATCCGATAGCTATATGTGTAAAGTTAGATACCTATAGGTACAATAGTTAAAGGAGTTAGCTTATGATTTTAAAAAAGCTGTGGGATCCGTCTCGTACCTAGAAATTAGGTGATCACTACGATACGCTGGCAGTGTATGTCCAATAAAAGAATGGGACATGGTTAGAAATATTATATTAGTATTTGACTATTTTAATTTTAAGACGCGGTACAGCTCCATATCAGGAGAAAGCTTGAATTATTTATTATTGTTCAAAGCATTCAGCTCGATTTTGGTTTCAGGAACAGGTAGATGGACACTCGCTTCCTTCGCCGAATGAATCAGATTTTCTCGAGAAAATGGCATTCATATGTTTGTATCAAATTCTTAATTTCCCTACATTCAGTATGTAAGAGGCTGTTCTTTTTAGTTTACACAAAAATTGCATCTAAAATAATCACTGAAAGCAGGGGAAAGGCACTGTCTTTTCAAATGAAATGGATACTAAATATCCTATTTTTTGAGGAACTAAGCCACAAAATTTTCTCAAGTTTTTTCTTCTTGCCGATCGAACCCTATTCGTCTTTACGAACGCTTCACATGTCACTATTCTCCCCCTCCCCCTTTTTTAAATGGCTTTCTAGCCCCCCCCCCTCCCTTCTTCTTTTTAATGAAGTTAGAGAGTTTCAGTGGTTCATTATCACGTTTTACAAAACGGCTGTCTTCTCTTAATGGCTTCTTCTTGTAACACAGCCGATAGAAAAAGAATCCTTTTATTCGAATTTGAAAACGAATGGTATTTTCTTTTATCATGGCTCCTCTTATTTTAAATATGAAATGTTATTACCTTTTTTAGAATTTTTCCAAATCAATTTTTTCCCTCTCCTCTCGAATATCTGGGATTCTTAATGGTTTTTGACTGCCCGTCTGCAAGGAAAATGCCATTTTCACGGGAAAAGGAAGTTTACACCTTTCGAATGCTCTACATTTTGATGAGATGCGTCTAATTAATGCAGTTTCTTTTAACGAATGTAGCATTCGAGTGTATGTAAATTCGGAATCGCATTAAAAGTATGTTCATTTTAGATGTGAAAAATATCTCGTACAATTCAAATGTGTTCCAATTAGAGAAATTAGGTTCTTTTTTTTTTCGTGGGTTCTTTTCTATACCGTTCTGAAGCGCACTGAATGTATTTTTTTGAATTAAAGCTAATTCTTATGTACAGTTAAGTTTTGAAATTTTGAGACCCCGATTTATTTCACTTGAACTCAATGTTTTATTTCTTAATTTTCTAATCCTTAAATCCAAATGGTTTCCACTTTTGTGTGTGTGTTACAAGAAATGTGTAATTAAGAAAAAGGATAATGTGCGTGTGAAAACATTACACCTTTTCGTGAGAGTGCAGTCATGGTCACGTGATGGGCGCTGTTTGTGTCCAGTTTTGGACCCGATTCCTCGTGTCACTAAAGATCGTTCGTGAAAAAGGATTATATTTTGGAAGTACTCCCGTTGGCGTGGTGTGGAAACTTGGAGAGTGTGGTTTTCGTTTCAGGTACCATCCGCGTCATTTAAACATGTTGCAAAATGACAAGATTCGGTTTCGATAGACCTCCTGTCACTTTGAAATGCGCTGTTAATAATCAGTTATGAACTATTAATGTGTATTAGTTATAACTAATTATTAATATTGTTTTGGTATGCCTCAGCTGTGTGATGCATATATCTTGTTCCTTTGCCTTTGAATAACGCTGATTTTTTTTACGATTATTTTGGATAAATTTTTTCCCCACGATGTGTCGAATAATGGATTAAAAATGGTGCAATTGTATTCGCCCTTCTAGAACTCTCTTTTGTTTCCGGTATGAAATTATAAATATACTTAAATTCGATGAAAGAAAGTTTATTTTTTGGAATTCATTTTTGAATGTTAAATTTCACAAAACACACTTGCAGTCATTTTGGAGAATCATATACATATATATATATGCACGTCGCATAAATGTAAATCGCATTTTCTTTTTTCAATTCCTACTATTAGTACTATTGGTTCACTTCTCCCTATGTATACATATATATATATATCTTTTGTTCAAATTTTCAATCGTTAATACAATACATTTTCTTAAACTTGTAGTGGATGGCACTTGATGTTAATACATTTTCTTCGAACATTAACTCATTAATTAAATTTTATTTTTAAATTTAAAATTTATTCTGCGTTATTTCTGACGAAATTAGATTTATCGGCAACAGATGGCGGCAGAAAGCTTTTCTAAAGAAGTAGGAATTGACTTAAAATTTTTTTTTTGTATTACTTGTTTGTCCTACACTGGCTTTTGATATTTACTTTGGATAAAAAAAATTGTAAAAAATCAGTTTTAAAATTATTATTATTTACATTTTGCTACTTATAAACGAAAATAAAGTCACCCGAAATTCCTTTCACAAATTAATCGTGATTCAAAATAAATTAAATTTAATTAATAATCAGCAAACAAAATATTTAACTTTTTTCCTTACCAGTATTAGATGGGAGGGAAAATCTTCGGGGGATAAAAAGACGCAAAGAGTGTTTTCAAAGAATTCCGATGCAAACACATGAGTTATAATAAATTTGTTTTGTGTTTTATTTTCTTCTTGAAAGAACCAAAATATATATTCTGGAGGAGCCGTTACAAATATCAAATGCGACGGAAGAATCGTGGACATTCAGTAGGTGACCAATTGAGAGAGATATTTATTTAAAGGATAAATAAGACATTTCAAAATGTTTTGAAGGGAGAGCTTCGTCCACACATTCACATGATTCGACCCTAATCACGTTCAATTCGAATGTGTGTACAAATGAATTCTGTTAGAAAAGAACTACAGTAGAATATCGTTTATCCGAACGTTTGTTATCCGGAGCGTCAAATATCCGGACCAGTTTTTTTTTTGTCAACCACATGCACCGTATATGAACTGATATGCCTTCGAATTCAAAACGGAAGCGCAACGTCTTTAACATAGAGACAAAACTGGAAATATTGAACCGCCTCGCGAAGGGAGAAAGTACCGAAACGAACAACAACAATACCGAAAGTAGCAAGAGGTTCTGCGTTAGAGACAGCTATGGAGTGGTACGAACAACAATCAGATTGCTGTCCTACTCAACTACTGCTGCTCAAGAGAATCAGAGACCTTGCAGCGAAAAAACGAAGGTGTACAATGGTACAGCGAAAATGGTTATCCACAATAAAGGTAAAATTGCGGCATTTTGCACCTATTTTGCTTTTTCTTCAAGCACGTCTCCCGCATGTGATGATTTTCAATATTCCTTGTGTCCAGTTTCATATACTGCATGGATCGCATTCGGTTTTCAGTTATCGGAACAATCGCGTGTCCGAACGGTTTCCGGTCCCAATTGATTCGGATAAACGACGTTCTACTCTGTAAGTGTTTATTTTGGCTGTACAACTTGGTTAATTGGTGAAGAGTACTGACATTAAAAGCTCCTTAAACAAAATTCGTTAGAAATAACTTTTTTTAACACGTTCTTTTTTTGACAAGTGTCCGCGATAAAGCAACGAAATGGGAAATGCTCTCCATGATTTATTTTGAATCATTTTTGTAACGCAGTTGAAAAATTAGAAGCTAGCAGTGATGACTGGGGGGGGGGGGCAATCGTGTGTGTTTTGGATCATTGCGGGCGCTGATGATACCAGAGGGCCGCACCTTTTAAAAATGATTGCATGCGCAAGTTAACTTTGCACCTCAAGAAAATGCATGCATTGTACCATAAAAATCATTCAATAGCAGTTAAATAAATAATGGCAGTAAGAATTTTATTCAATTCCTTCTATTAATTCACTCACTCTCTCCCTGTATATATTTATTAATATATATATATATATATCTTGTTCAAATTTTTAATCGTTAATAAAGTACTTTTTATTTATCCACTGAAGTTCAAATACATTTTTTAAACTTGTAATCGATGCACTTAATGTTAATACAGTTTTTTCAAATATTAGTTCATTAATTTTATTCTTCGTTATTTCAAACGAAGTTAGATTTACCTGCAACAGATGGCACCGGTAAGTTTTTATATTACTTTTTTATTGAGTTAATTTCATATCTATAGCTGCAGGCACATTTCATTTTAGAATCAGTATTATCAGACACATATATCCTATCACATTTTTCTGCAGTTTTTTTTTCTTTTACATCAGGAGTGTGATTGCTTGTTGAAATTTTCACCACAGTCTGCAAGTTTATGTCATCTGACTTGCATCGATTCTTGATATTCATGCAAGAAAAAACTTTTCTCACAAATAAATGGTGACCCAAATGTAGTGAGCATTTTCTGTCTATTTGGTTTTCAAATTGTCTTGGCAGGCCACAAAAAAACTCTTTGTGAGGCACTATTTTCAAAATCGTTATTCTATTTGTGCAACTAATTTTTTGTGGTGGAAACAAAAATACAATGGAATTTTTTAGGAGGTAAATTAAAAAATAAAAATGATACGAAATAAAATTATTTTCGAATAACGAATCTGCTCTTCCTTTAAGAAAATTGCTTAAATAAAATTTCATTGCTCGTTTAAGCTTTTATAATTAACCAAATTAAATATACAATAATTTCTTGTTTGTCTTACAATTTTTTACAAGCTTTTTTAAAAGTAAATTAGTTGACAACAACTAATTTACTTTCGAACAAAGTTGATGTGAACAAAGTTTTTGAATGTTCGAATATTTTTTTCTATTAATTGCGTCATCGTCTAAACATCTACATTTCCAAAACTATCTTTCGGTTACGCTTCAATCCATCAACGGCTATCAACGAAAATATTTGCTCTGACCATTATTACAGCGGAAACTTTGCTTCTTATACAGGTAGCAACTTCTTTCAAGATTAGCTAACGTCACGTGATATAGGGGTGATCGTTCAATGCACAATATACCGAGAGGGCGAGAAAAAACTGACCAACGATCCCCACTTTGGATGGTCTATTTTTCTTACCTTTCGATAGAACGCCCCAAAATAATATAGATAATATCTTTCTGGATGTTTGCCTCGAGGCAATATTGACTCTGTCCGTCCTCTGCTATTGCTTTTACCCGACGTCAGGCCGTGGAACTTTTCCTTTTTGGCGCCATTTCGCTTGCTTTTATCAAACTGCGCGTGAAAGAAGTGCTTTCCGTTTATTGGCTCTGCGCCGAAGAATTGTTCTCAAATGTTTCCGAATCATCTCGGATTCGTTATTTAGTCATCAGAAATAGACCAGAATGGAATTTGGCTACTCCAGGAGTTTGTTTCCAATTTTAATGTGGGAATGTTCCGTTTTTCAGTACAGGCCTGTAACGTGTGTGCTGAAATATTTCATTACTGATAATAAGTATGGCTAATTATTAGTATTTATGAAATTTAAACTAGTTAAAAAATTAATAATTATTTGGATAACCCCTTTTTGGCAACTTTTCAAATTCCGAAGGAATAACAGTGACCTTTCAGTAATCTTGACCGCATTTAACCGAATGTTGCTTCTTCGGAACATCCATTTTTTTTTAGAAAAAAATAAACTATAATTGACGAAACACACAGCCGAGTTAGGCTCTAAGTAATTTTCCAATTTTTTTTTACATAAATGTGTAAATGTATTGATTTACATTCTCCTTTGCGCAATGAGTACCATTTTGTCCTGTCATTTAAAACGCACTGTTTTTACTGTACACAAAACTTAACTGTGTACCTTACCTTGTTTTATAGGTTGTTTTGTTTCATCCTGACGAAATATATTTTCTGTGATTATTTTACTAACTGTTCATCTAAAATTTGTAAAAAATATCACTTTCAATATTATACATTAATCCTCAAGAAATAATAAACCTAAGGTACTGGAATACGAAGGATCAACATATTTATCGAATTTTATTTTTATATGACACATAGTATTCGGACCAAGCAATAGGTCAAAAATTTAGAATTTGTGTCACAGCCCAATAATATGCAAGCTACGGCCCATGTGCATCTCATCCCCCCCCCTCTCCCAGAGATTCTATTGAGTCGTATCACAAATTTTAAAGCAATCCTGTATAGAAATTTTAATTTTCAATGCTTAAAAATTTTCATTTGAGGACGTGTTTCATTCTTTACGTATGCTAAACTTCCCACAGAAATGTCTGTGAATGCTTTTAACACAAGAGCAATATACTTAAGAGAATTTCTGCAGAAGTGGATTTAAAACTATTGTATGGTGAAAAAAAGGAATCCGCCTTAATAAATAAGGTGCAAAAATATAAAGGTATAGTTTTTCGATTTTATATGTAAATTAAAAAGATTTAAAAAGTATATTTTCATGATTTTTCTTTCAGGGAAGGTTGCTCCTAAAAATCGTTGCTCATTCCTATTATATATGCTGTAACTACTCCGTGAGGAAAATGTGAAATAATTATTGTATTTTGCCATTTTCATACCTTGCAATATTCCCCAAGTTTTGTCAATATCATTTGTCGCGTGTGAACAGGGGAATTAATTCGGTGAATCTATGCTCTAAACGTATGAATTAGGGAATCGTTACAAGTTAATTTAATTATATTCGTTTTGCTTATTTCAATTTGGATTCATCCGTACAATCTTTGGAAATAATATATTTATAGTTATATATTATTCAAAAGAATCATTTTCATTCGGGAGTGATTAATTATAGCAGATGGTTTGGTTACTATTCGTGCAATTTTGATGTGTGAATAGTTCTCCGAAAGTGACGATATTTGTCAGTCAGCTACTATTTCAGATACTGTCCATTCTCAAGAATACTTTGATTTTGGAAGGATGTCCTAATGAACGATCTAGTTTATCCGCAACAAATTCATATTGCGAGTGCGTTTTTGCAATATAACTAGTGTCAAGCCATAATTAACTAAATTAAAAGAAAATCGTCGTCATCTTACTAATAGGTCTTAGTTTGAAAATTTCCTACATATATTGCCATATAGTAAAATATAAATAAATCATTTCGCGTCGTAAATAAATAGGGCGATGAATAATATTCGAGTATTTCAAACTCCAGGGGATCAAAGGGTGTTAAAATACAGCTTTCACCTCTTGTGTCGCAGAAAGTGCGATGAAAAATTCATTTATCTTTCTGTCAAAGAGAATATATTTAAGAGAATGTAACTCACACCGCCATTGTTTCCAAGTCTCACTTGCGAATACTTCGATTGGCTTCATCCTCACAATGCTCTTTTGAGCACCGACTGTGAACAGATTTAATGCAAAATCCTCGCTCACTCGTCACCTCGCTTATGGTTGAACGTTTTTGACTTTTATTCCGTTGACTGTTTTGTTATTCACTTCACTGGGCGACTTGGCTCGTGTTTGGTTCACAATTGGCGACAGTTGCGCCCGGCTAACAGAAAAGTACCTTTTATTCAATAATTAGAAGGGTTGCTGAATGGAAATGTACTTGCGTATTACCCCGTCGACCCTTTTGACTTAATTTAAAACCTTCACCACTTGCCGCGCTATGCAGCCAGTGATGAGAAAACGTTCCTGAGCTTACTCGAATACAGTCATCATGCTTTATTTCTCCTCTCGTTTTTCTTGAGAAAAGTGCTCAAAAATGCTGTTTCTAAGAAATAGTAACTTCAAACAGTTCATTCCATCAAAGAGTGTGTTAACGGACATAGTAGGGACCGCTGTGATCAAAGGGTCACGAAACTGTGGTTGGTGTTAGTGAGCCATGGGTTCGATATCCGGTACCACTCAAGATCCGCCGTGTAGACGAGTTGAAGATGGTTACATCTATTCTTAATCAATGAGCCGCCTCTCCAGTATAGTGGTTAGTGACGCTGCCTACTATGCCGTAAGGCCTGGATTCGAATCTCGGAGAAAGCATGGATGTTTGTAATGTATAGTGCCTCTTAGCGGCAGGGGCTGCTTTAAATAGCCGTCGAGCCACAATTGGTTGGTAGAATGAGCTGGGAGGCCCTTGACCACTTGCAGGATGTACTCCCTCAAAATTCGAATGGAACTGAGTCAAATCTTTCTATCACCTGCATGGGGCTCAAAGCTACGTCTAACGAAAGGTGTACTTCTAGCCCTTTGCTACGATGAATTTCGTGGGCCTCGATCTGACATATGATATTAGTAACCATAACAATAGAATCCATGTTCTCGCGGTGGAGTGGCGGGGAAATTAGGAATGCACGTGATGACTTCTTTTTCCCTTGACTGAAGGGCGAAATGGCGAGGCCCAATGCCCTCGTGTTGACGTAAAGTGTGACGTTAATAAAAAAAAATAGCATTTGCTTAAAAACAGACAGCTACCTGAATTATGTACTTGTTTGTTTTCTTATTAAAGTTGTAGAGTTCAAGCGATAAACTATTATTTAAATTAAATTATTTAAGTCAATACTTGCCTGTTGGATGGTATAAAACGTAAATACCAAATGAATTAGTACGGGCATCGAATATTTTGGCTTGAAATTAGTTTAAAGTTCTTCATTTCTGAATTTTCTAATTTTTTCAAATTGTTAGAGGTTTGTGTTGCATGTACATACATTTCCTATTAGTTATTTTACTTTTTAAATATCCTTGTATGCCGAATGAATATCATAACATTGCCTTGTTAGCATTCTGCTTCAACTGTTTTTATATAAACTAAAAAAAATTTTTTTTACATTGAAATTACCGTTGTTTTTAATCATCAGTTTGAGGGAGTGGGGGAAATCTTTTATCAGCCGAGAAAATTAAATTTTCGGGAAATAATCGTAGTTTAATATAAATTCTTAAAATCATTATTTGAAATTACAAGAATGATTTAACTCTTTCGATGGATTGTTTTGTGGTTATCCTAATTTTGAATTTTCAATGACATTAGAACAAAATAAAAATGAAAATATTGTCACACAATAATGTTACTCGGGAAAGTAAGAGATTTTTTCTCGGCAAAAAAATAATCATATGAGGAAAATTTCACAGTTATTTTAATCTATCATGTAACAATAGATTGGAGAAGGGGTTTTATATAGTTAAGGTGGTGTCGTCCTCGTCATTTGATCGAGGCTGAAAGTTATGAAATCCATCGCCAATAGCCCTCGTGTTCCTTTATGGTGCGGCGTTAATTTAACACTCTCATTCTTATTCGCTGATATGTAACAAATTTTTTTAATTGAGAATCGTTCTTAAGTTTAGTCACTTATTTCAAATTGAATTTTCATGAATGTAGGTTTTTGCCTAGAATTATAGATTATCTTATACTTAAGACACACACACACACACAACTTGTGTTAACCGAAATTCTGATTACATCGGTGTAGCGATCCCCCCCCCCCCCCCTGTATTTCATTCCTTAGCTTTCTAATCGGAAGCCCCTCTTTCGGGAGGACTTCTTCCCAATGCAATCCATTTGGATAATGCATTCCTCGAATCCCGACTCAATTCCATTACGTTGCTCTAACACGTTAGTGGGTGTCTTCTGTCCTTTGTTTTCGCTGTGTTGTTGTTTTTTCTGCTTCGCTCCTTGTCTCTGGGGAGAAAACAACTCTACCTCAGTCATCTGGAGAGAGAGAGATAGTCGCTGTTATCTCTTTCTTCCAAAACAAAGGGATCTTTTTTCATCCTATCCTTTTCCTGCTTTTGTTTTTATCCGGTCCCATTCGGGATCTGCTGTGCAGCTGTTGGGCAGGAAAAACAAGAAGCCAGGGGTCTTTTCCTATTAGGGAAGTCCGCAGCCTGTAAATGTTTAGTGCTCCTATTTTGTCTTACATAACGCAATTACTGAGAAGGCACCCATCTGTTCTCCGACATCGAATCAGAGAGATCATCTCATTTCCTCGGAGTAAGTTACATAAAAATATTATTTTGGGGGAAACAAAAACGACAGAATTTGAGTTAAATTGACTACAGAAGTGACAGGGTATCCTTTTATTCATAGGATATCATACTGATTCGAAAAACATTTTTTAAGTAACTTTAAAAATCTTGAAGTATATTATTTATTCTAGTTTCTTTTTCCTTAGATGGATGCTATTGTTTTGATTTTTATAACAGCGTTTGTGCTTAGGCTCATATCTGTTATATGAATTATCTTACAGAAATTAGTTAATTATAAAATAAATACTAAAGAGAATAGGAGGGGACTTCTCTCATAATATTATTACAGACCTTCTCTGAGCTACATTTCAGCATGTAGCCTAGTGGTTGTGGTCACGAACTTGTGGCCTGCATGCTATGAGTCCAAATGTCACTGAAGAAACGTCGAGTAGAGGAGCTGAAATCTGTCTTGGCTCAAAAGTCATCCGTTGGGTGGTGTGGCCGTTTGTAGAGGAAGGTGCCAGATCAGGTGTCGGCCTAGTCACTTGACCGAGGTTCAAAATTACGAGGTCTGTTGCCAATAGTCATTGTGTTGCCTTATAGTGAGACGTTATTCACACTCACTGACACATACCTCCTTCTTCGCATCTCATTCCTTCAGACGCTTCTTACGTCATGTGATTCCACTTGGGCCAAAAGCAGCCATTGCACTTCACATTGAATCTTTTGTCGAATTCTTTTAAGTACTTAAATGCGCATAAAATCCGAAAAGCGATTGAACTTGTTAATTCATCATAGTTTTAAAATAAAGAATTTTTTTTGTAAGAATGAAAGCAGAATCTTCTGTGGTATGGATTCTCAGATAAAAACTTGTTAGAGTTTCAGTTTATGTCAAAATTCGGTATTGCAATATTAATGTTATTAAAGTTTATTCTATTTGCTTGAGATGTATTATCTTGAGTTATATGAATTTAGCAGATTCGTATTCCTTTTCTCTTAAGGCTCTCTAAACTCTAAATTAAGTATATGAATGAACGTAGAAAAATGTCTCAATTTTCGTGGACATTGTAATATAGACGTCTCACTCTAGTGAAATGCATTTTAAAAATTCGAATACTTTCTACAAAAAAAAAGCAATTTTCTTCTTTGACTCGTAAGATGAAAACTTGTCAAATATTCTGATATAAACAGAAAAAACATGGAACAAAATTTCTACCAGAAAAAAAAGGACCAGCTCGGATCAAAACGAGTAAAATATGCAACTCCCGTAAGGCTGTATAATATATTTATGACGAACTTATATTTTCTGATTTTCTTTACCAGGCGGAGCTGATTCCCAACAGTTAAAGCATTTACAACAAAACAATTAATACAAATTCTGTTCGATAAATAAATTAAATATTACAAAAAATAGTTTTGACAGTTTGAATGTATCATTATTTTCAAAAACGTGTGTTTCAGTTTCAAAACTCCATCGATACCGACTGCCTCCAAAATCGAATAGCCGTGATCATGAACTCGGGGCCGGCGTTAACGAATCGTGCTTTCGAATCCTGGTACCACTGAAGATTCGATGAGTGGGGATCCTGATGTATACTACATCTGTCAATTCCTGACGTTGGCGTGGTGTGGAAATTTGGAAAGGGTGCCAGCTCGGGTGTCGTCCTCGTTACTCGACTGAAGTTGAAATTGACAAACTCAGTGGCCCTCGTGCAGCTTCAAAAGATGGCATTGATAAAAATAATTCAATTACTCCTTATTTTATAATTTTTTTCAAATATTTCAACTATAGAAATATTAATATCTAGAAAAAAGGTACACAACACATTTTTTTAAGAAATATTGTAATGGTTGAATTGTTAATATTTAGAAAATAGTAAAAACGACCATTTATAAAGGGAAAATTATTTCAAGAATTCATTGAATAAATATAGTATATATTTGTGGTGATAATAACATACAGGGGCGTAACGGGGAATATTTGGGCCCCTCCTCCATGTTTTGGGCTCCAGGCCGCATCTTAAAAGGAATGCGTTCTCGGCGTCAGTTAGGGTTTGGGCTCCCTTGAACCCTGTTCTCTCCTCCCGCTTTACGCCGCTCTATATGTATTATTGGAGGGCTATGAAAACTTTTTCGTTAGAAAAACATTTTGTGTTTTAATTCTTTTTTTTTTCTTCTTCAATTTTCTTCTGAATGTTTTCTTCCATAAATAAGAAAGAAGGGAAAACTAAATGAACTACATTTTTCATTCTTATCCCTTTGTGAACTTTCAATGATATAAAATGTACATTTTTAACTTCCAAAAAAAAAAAATTAAAAACACAATGCGTTTAAAATAGTCCCAATTCTTAAAATTTTGAACCTTTTGAGAAGTTTTTGTCTTAAATTTCTTTCAAGGTACGCTTTTCCGAAATTTCTTTACTATGATTTGTATTTTTATTTATTCAGAAAGTATAAAATCAACACAATTATTAAATCATATTAATGGTCATCATATCCATGCATCTGGTTTCGTGGCGCCATCTATTTTTCTACGTCGAAACTATAGATTATTTTTATAACTCAAAAGATTAAGTCAATTTTATTGCATTAATTATCCATAATATAGACAGCTTAAAAACATTTTTTAAAAGAAAAAATTCTAGTTAGAGCATTTAGGGATGCTAAAAATCACGATAGTTATTAAGATATATACCAGAGAGAACTTGAAATATTCTTGCAAAATCTTTTAGAAAAATTAATGTGAAAATTGATTTTTAATATAATACGTTTTTGATGAATAAGCATTATTATAATTGAAATTACAAATTAATATTTTTTTTTATATTTTTAATTACATTTTTGTTTTTGCTTCTTTCAAATGTCGCTTGCAAACTTTTATTAGATAGTGGGGGAAGAGGGGGGGGGGTAATAGTTTCAATCTCTCCTGGAGCTCCTTTATAAATTTGTCTTCTATTTTTAACACAACTAAGCTTCTATTCCCATTATGAAGAACTTTGCGGAAGGCATTGTTTTGATAGCAGTATCCAATCATGTCTTCATTTATGATGACGTCGCAAGAAAGAATCCTCTCAGCGTATTTAGTTTGCTCTGGGTCCTTTTATATATTTAAAAACGCAATCTCGAATGCAAGACCCAATTTCTTTCGAGAGGGTGCAAGAAGTATGGTAAATGATATCATGCTATTAAAAACAAACGAAGCTAAATTGAACGCCAAGTAATTAATTTGCAATATCTTGGTAGATTCGCCATCTGTCGTGTAACATGGTCATGAACTCGTGTCGAATCATGGATTCGAGTCATGGTGCTACAAAAGATTTTCTGTGTAGATGGACTGATGCATGTTAAATCTGTCTACATTGTAATGGTGTGGAAGACTGAAGAGTAGTGTACCAGCTTAGGTGTAGTCCACGTCACTTAACTAAGGTTCATAATTACGCGGATCCAATGGTTGTCTGAAAATCTAATACTGGCTTACGATTCAAATCCGACTTAAATATCGAAACCATTCAAATTACTTTACACAATTCGTAATTAACCGCAGTCCATTTACATCGTTTTAAAATGAAAACTCTCCCAGTTGCCTCTTTGTGATTGTGTTGAAGACGCTGACCACTACGTGTTATCATATCCTATGAGTAAGGTCTACCCATTTAGTCTACCCATTTGAGAAAATGCTAAAATATTTTGGTTCCACTCTACATTTAGAACCCATCCCTTTTCTTCATTCTCAAGTTAAATTATGTATTGCGATTGCTTCTGCAAACCGTGACCCAACTCCTTAGATTAGCTTAGATCGGGGGTGGATAAACTTTTTTAGGGACGAGCTACTTTTAATTTTTTCAAAGTGTTGCGGTCCACCCAGAAGAGTAAATGTAGCAACCTAAGAAAAAGGAATAGGATATTTATTGAACCTTATTAAAAAAAAAACAGTATTTGTACTTACCTGCATAAAGCACCTTTAAGGCCACGTTTAAAACAAAACGCAAAATATAAACATTATAATAATTGCCACAAATATAATAATATCAAATAATGCATTTATTATCAAACAATTCAAAATACATTAAAAAAATAAAACATATTTATCTAAAGTTAGTTCTTGTAGTTATAGTTAATAGAAGACATAGTGTTCATATTGTCAACCAATCTTGAACATTTCTGTATATAATTACGAACTGCTAATCTTTAGGCGGTCATTCCAACATGTCTTGGTGGTCCAGCGATCGACTTAATGCACACACCGGCCTTAGATAATTTTTTTTCTGTATCGAATCATCTTCAATCTTATACTGGTTCATTTATTTAAAATTGAAGAAAAATTAAAAGAAAAAGAGATTAACAAAAAGTGGTGGACGTTTCAATAGAAGACATCTGAATTTTTTGTCACAAGTTTTTGTCAGTTCTTTGATTATTTTGTTTGTTTTTTGTTTTGTACTATGCATTTGAATTGCACATTTTCATTGATGTAATTTTGTAAGCAGATTCGAATGTTACATTTTTTTTTTCTTTTCTCTTGCCGTGTTTTTTTCCATTGTACTATTTTTGAAACTGTGTAATTCCGGACTTAACAAACTTATTCATACTTGTCTGTAATTTAGAATTTTATGTTTAAACTTACGAAAATATCTTAAATTATGTAAATTTACCTTTCTGTGCTACTGTAAAAAACAAGCCATAAGATTTTTGTTCAATAAAAGCTAAATGTATGGGGAAGGTGTTCTTTCTTTTTTTAAAAAAGTTTCTCTGGAGGTCAGATTGTAGCTTAAAACTGTCTAAATCAGGGGCACTCAACCTTTTTCTCCGCCGTGTCACATGATAGTTGTTTCAAGCGGGCAACATCAATAGAATTAATGGGAGGGGGGGGGGCGGTATTATAAGATCAAGGGCATTTAAAATGCGGAAAATTGATCTAAGTACTATAACTCATAATTCTGTATTTTATTTTAAATCTTTATATATATATATTAAACTCTATCACACACAAACTCAACTCACAAGAAATAGGTCTTACGCATTTTTTACCCAGTTTTGAGGTAATTTCGATTTTCTCTTTCATGAATGATTCCAAACTTCTTGTTTACATTCTACTTTCCTAAAAACAAAACTGCCTTGTACATTGATAGTTTGATTTTTTTTATTTTTGACACAGCATCACTCTTATTTTTATTTTACATGTTCATTTATTAAATGCAGGAGGGTAGCAGAGGGTTTTACTAAATTCCAGGCTGAAGTCAGTATATATGTTTAAAAATAGTTCAGACTTGCTTGTTCATTTTTGTTTCAAATTTATTCAAAAATGTTTTAATTTTAGCAACAAAAAAAAATACCTGAACAAATAATCGAATTCATCAAACAGTTCATCAGAAGCATTTAAGAAACACTCTTAACAATTTCTATATCAATTCATATGTTTCTCCATATATGTATGTAACAGATTTTATTGGATTCTTTTGGTACCTCTGCATTTTGTGACATAACCGTGTACAACATTTTTTGTAGGAGTTGCAAAGGTTTTTTCTAGAAAGCCAATTGATCTCTTCTTGAACGAGATCCTCAAGGAAGAGAGCCCTTGAAAAATTAGTGGCAGAGTAAGAAGCAAAGTTATAATTTGTGAATAGAGGACAAAACAAACAAGTTGTTGATCCATGTTTGTTTTTCTCTGCGAAATAATCTAGCGTCTTAAAACAACATATATTCCTTAGATATTTTTCACTTGAAAGACATGAGGGTTAATTAAAATCTAATTTCCCCCATAAAATTCTCACTACTTCAATGTTATTTGTTATCAATAACCGTTCCAATTACAAAAAAAAAGAAGAAATGTTTATCTCGTAATTAGTACCAGCTCGACATCAATAGAAAAGTTGATATATTTGATTGCTTGATTGATGGAAATTTTCGCTGAATTTTAAATGCATTGTTCTTGAATAATTGAATTTGTTCGAGAAACTGGCCATGACCGGTCCACTCCAAAAGGTCCGGTGGGCCACATGCGGCCGCAGGTTGAGTATCACTACTCTAAATGCACCGCTAATCAACACCCATATGTCGTTCCTATGAAAAAGATGCAGTGATTGAAATTGTAGGCTTAAACAGGCCACTTTGGGTTCACAAAGCAGTTAAGAGTGGATTATTGTTTTTTTTCCCCAAGAAGAACGTCAAATTCTATATGCCGAAATGTGTTTTATCAGGTTGTAATTTTAAAATTAATTATATTGAATTAATTGTTGAATTCATGTAAAGAATTAGTTTACATTGTGTAATTCAAAACTTAATAATGAATTATCTGTTTGAAATTTAAAAGTCCGAAAAACTAAGCATATTTAGAAATAACTTTCAGGAAATTTTAATGAAATAAAAGTCGTAGCTTACATCATTTAGCGTTTATTAATTTTGATAGATGTTTTCTAAACTCGAAAAATACCTCTTTTTCGCCAAAAGCTTTCGTAAGATTTTAATTTTATCACCCAAGTAAACAAGATAGAGCATATTCCTAGAAGTGGTAACGTGACTTCGACGATTAAATCTTTGCGGAAGAGCAGAGAAAAGTACAAAGTACACCTCGTCAATATTTGACAAACTCTTTTACTTTCGAGTCAGGTACCTTCAAAAGAGAGATAAATAAATTACTTTTTCCTTTTTTTCCCTTTCTAACTCCCCTTTAAAAGTGTATAAATTAATTAGTATTTTCGGTCTCATAATCTTTTCACGTCTCTTACACTTGTGCGACGTTGACATCCTCGAGAAGAATTAGAACCTTTTTTTACCTCTGAAGAAGAGAAGGATCTTTCCTAAGCAATTTGTTCCCTTGTAGGGAAGGACAAGAAAAGGGAACCGACTGTCGGTTTGCAAAAGGAATTATTTTATCCCGGGCGTGTGTTAAAAGAAACTTTTTCTCGAGGGGGGCAGAAGAAAAAAATTACTTCAGTCGCGCGCTTGTTAGAACTTGAAGAGTAGACAGGAAAAGAAGAGTTCTTTTTTCGTGTTTTGAGTCGATTAATAATCGTGTCAGTTTGGGCGGAAGCTTTTCACCAATTTTTCTTGGAGCGTGTGTGTTCGCAGTTTTGTTGTTGCCACCGGTGTTCGTTAGAGGAGATTTGTCAACTCGACTCAACTCGTCTTTTTTTTTTTTTTTTTTTTTTTTTGTTCTCTCTCCTCTAGATCGTCTTCCGTACTTTTTTTCGATTCATTTTCGTGCTTTATTTTCTACGAACGGAATGTCTATAAAGTCCCCCTCTTAAAGAAATTTCTCTCTATACTTTTGTGCTGATTCAGTCATTGAAGCTTTTACGAATTTCGTTCTGCGATTTTTGGGAGACATTTGTTAACTTAATATTGAGAGTAATGTCGCATTTATCAAAAATGAGACCAGGACGGAAATTTTAGCTTACTTTATGTTGTGTTTATTATTTATTTAATATCATTCCCCTCTTTTGTGCAGCTTGTTTTAAAAAAATGAACTTCGTTTCTTTTAAAGTGGGATTTTACGAAATTATTTATCTGAATGATGTAAAATAATTCTTTTCTGAAACTCTTTTTTCTTTTTGATGGGGAAGACTGGAGAATACAAAAGTAATGGAATTAATGGAGATTTGTTCTGAAAATCTTTTTGTATGATAAGGGGCATACAAACTAGCCTGAGGTCCTATCACCTCATTGCATGATTATTTATGTTCATCATCAGACCTTCCATGAAAAAAAAAGATACCACATATATTCACAATAAACTATATATTTTAAAAAAACGAGAACTCGTTAAAATTAGGAATATGAAAAATATGCAAGGTGTTTTGTTTTTTATACTATGCCATCGTTTATATTTTAGAAAATTTTCTACCTTTAAATAAAAGAACAAATAAGTTAAAAGAATATTACCGAGAAAAGACATTTAAAGCAAATTCGTTTTCAAGAACGAAAGAACCTGAAATTCTTTTTAGTCCTCCATTTTTTTCTTTTTTTTCCAAATGGCGCTTTGGGCGATGACAACATATGCAGTATACGTAAGTACATTCAAGGTTTCTGAGGTCGATGGCTCCATAAGCCGTCTAAATATAAAAGCTGTTTTATACAAATTTTAGGAATTTTTTTGAGGTATTGGTAAATAGAATCTTATTGTTACAAGAATTTATACTCCTATTCCAGGCAACAAAAGGAGTTGCATGTCATAGTCTTACAAAAAGATATTCCAATTATTCTAAGATATTGGGATTCTAATGTGGAGTTTAGATTCTACTAAATATATTTGTAGAAATTTGTGCTAACTTTCAAATTATTTTTATGTAATCTATAGACATAGATTCTAATCAATTGATTCAATTTGGAAGTAAAATTGTTAATATAATTTTAATGTGGCACCATTCGATAAAGTTCGACAATCTAGTGATTATTGAAATGTATATGACAAAGTTTACTTTCGCGACAATTATAGAGGCATTTCTTTCTTCTTTTAAAGTCAGTAAAATATTAAAATATAAATAAGAGCAAGTGATAGGTTTAAATTGAATTTGTTTAATAATTGTTGTCAATTTTTTTTAGAAATATCTTCGTACATTTAAGCTTTGCAAATTGTTAAAATAACTAAATTAATTAACTATTATTTTTTTGCTTATTACTATCCCATGATTATATAATCTCTTACTTGTCTCAAAAGCTGAAAGTTTGCATGCAGTGCTCCATTTTTGAAAAATTGAAATGAGGCAAAAATATTTCATTCTGCTTGAGTACTGGACTTTCTTTCCGTTTCAGGGAGTAACTGTGAAGTCAACCAATGGGAGGACCGATGCAGGGCGCACTCCTCTTTGTGCAAGGGGGACTCGAGGTGTGCCGACCTCAACGACGGGGGCTTCGGGTGCGAGAACTGCTCACACGCGTCTTGGAGCACCCGCCAATGTGAGCTGAGGGCGCGCTCCTTCACCAGGGGGTCCTTCCTCACGTTCCCCTCCCTCAGGCAGAGGCACCGGCTGCACATCAAGCTCAGGTAAGGGAACACCCTTCATTCTTCTGCATAGAATTTAAAAAAAGGCTACAAAGGAAAATGTAAAATCAATTTCGGGTGATTATTGGATTTTCAGATATACTGTTTAAAAAAAAAGCTTTTTACCAAAAGAAAGTATTACGATTGACTTTAAGAAAATCACTTCTGTGAATGGGATTTTCACAGCAATACTTGAATTTTTTCATTAAATCATTAAAGCAATTCATAAAGATTGAAAATTTTGAAAATTACCAATGATAAACGACAACGCTTAAAAGGATTAAGTCACCTATCTTGAAATTTAGTTCAAATCCCCCTAACTTCTGTGTTATCAAATTTCTTCATTTTCTTGCCTCCTGCATACTCTCCAATATACAAGGTAAACAAAAAAAAGTTCTTGCCGTTTTTAATGACCCAAAAGAACATGACATACAAACAGCGTAGCCAATTGTTAATGCTCGAAGTAATCACCATCGGCATCCAGCACCTTCTGCCAACGTGTCTCCAGTTGTTCAGGCCGCGGTAGCCAAGTGGTCTAGACATCGGATCATGGCTAGCATGTCATGAGTTAGATCCCAGTACCACTGAAGACCCGCTGTGTAGGGGAGCGATGCACGTAAAATCTGTCGAGAGATCAAACGTCCTCCCGTTGGTGTGGTGTGGTGGTTAGGAGAGGGGGTGCCAGCTCAGGTGTCGTCCACGTCAGTTGGCCATGGTTCAAAATTACGCGGACCGTCCCCAAAAGCCCTCGTGTAGTTGAACAGTGGGACGTTAATATTCACTCACTCCAGTTGTTCAATCCCCTTGCGGTAAAACTCGGGGGTGTGGGGCGCAAAGAAGTCCGTGAGAGCTTGGCGCACGTCAGCCTCGTTGGTGAAGGATTTACCACGAAGATGATTGTCCAGGGAATGGAAGAGGTGGTAATCTGATGGTGAAAGGTCAGGTAAGTAAGAAGAATGGCACAAAGTCTCCCAACCAAGTCGCTGTATTGTATTCCTGGCCACCTGCACGACATGCGGCCTCGCATTATCATGCAATAGCAGTGTACCCTTTCGATTAACCAGTGCTGGCTCCTTCTGATGCAATGCCTGTTGTACACGTTCCAATTGCTACGAATACAGGTCCGCAGTGACCGTTTGGTTCGTTGTTAGCAACTCATAGTGAACCACTTGACGACAAGTCCACCAGACACAAAGCATTATTTTGCGTGGGTCCATAGGTGGTCTTGCGCTGTGAGGGACAGTATCTTGGGGTGACAATCAATGTTTGGAACGCTTGGGTGTGTCATACAGGACCCACTTCTCGTCACTGGTCAGCACTCAATTGAATATGGATGCACTGCGGTGGCGGGAAAGCAACAACAAACAGGCTGCTACTCGTTGTTGCTTATGGACTTCCAAAAGCGTATGAGGAACCCTCTTGCTCAGCCTGTACGTTTTACCTAAACGGTGCAGATGAAATCTAACCGTTTCACTGGAAGTGTTGAATTGTCTGGCAAGCTCACCACACGTTTCACTACTGTCCTCCTCAATAGCCGCATGCAAGGCTTCGTCATCCAAGGCCTGTGGTCGTTCTGTTCGAGCTTTATCACAGAGGGACAAATCTCCCGACCTGAATTTTTGAAACCAATGCCTTGCCGTACGTTCATTGACAGCACTATCCCCAAAAGCTTAACATATTCGGCGACTTGATGCAATGGCTGATAAGCCTACTTTGAAACCGTAAAGTAAACAACCCCGAACAAGCTCCTTCGATACGTCCATTTCGCTTCGCTACTGTACGATTTCCAATTAATGAATGTGAGCAGTGAACCTGCGTTTATAACAACTGATATTCCTGCTCTCGACTAACGGTTTCTCAATCACGTCATGGCCGCGGTGGCCGAGTGGTCTAGGCATCGGATCATGGCTAGCATGTCATGGGTTCGATCCTAGTACCACTAAAGATCCGCCGTGTAGGGGAGCGATGCACGTTAAATCTGTCGAGAGCTCAAACGTCCTCCTGTTGGTGTGGTGTGGTAGTTAGGAGAGGGGGTGCCAGCTCAGGTGTCGTCCGCGTCACTTGACCGTGGTTCAAAATTACGCGGACCGTCGCCAAAAGCCCTCGTGTTGCTAATCAGTGCGACGTTAATATTCTCTCACTCTCACTCACTCAATCACGTCATACATGAGTTTGCATACTTATTCTCACTTCTTTCAATGGAAACGCGCAAACGGCAAGAACTTTTTTGTTTACCTTGTACAAGTCTCACTGCATGTCTATTCTCGCATCTAAATTCCTTCTAACTACTTTTCTGACACATCATACGATCCTTCTTAAGAAATTATTTGACAGGTCAACACAAATTAGGGAACAATACAGGCCAGTTATTGTCAACTCAAAATTTAGAAATTGAGGGTTATGGCAGTGGCATTACAAGCCCTCACTTTGGATTTTAGAAAAACTCTGAGTTCTTATGTAAAAGGGAACATTGCATTTAGTGTTGATTTTTTAATTTTTTTATTTAGTTGATTGTTAAGGCACACAATACAAATGTTCTTCACCACCATTATATAATTTTCTGTTCTTTCCCTAACTGAAAAATATAAATGAACTCGCATGTTCACTTCTGCCAGCAGTAAAATCTTTTGTCCGTGTGTATGAGAGAGAAGGTAAAATGAAACGCGCGTTCGATGCAGAGTCGAAGAACTCAAAAATGGAAGGGGGAAATAGTTTCTTAGTACAGGGGTCTAAATGTAATTGTTTTTTTTTCTAAATTATTTCTGTTATGTATAAGAATTTTAATTCATAACGCTTTATTAATCATCATTGATATTTGAAAATATTTTACCTATTTATGAAAAGTTTTGAAAGACATATCTTCGATTAAATTGCTACGTGAATAAATTCTGTAGGGAAAGTTGTTTTAATTGAAACATAATTTGATTTTTTAAAGTATGTAATTTTTCTTCTAAATTTTGGTTTTGATCCTTATTACTAAAGAAATAATTAAATCTTAAGACAAGGTTAGAATTTTAATAATGTTTTAGTACGAAAATGATCCGAATTGGAAGTTGCTTCCTTATTTTTACCTTAATACTGTATATGAATTATTTTTAGAAAAAAAGTGCCTAAAATAATGTTTCTTCCTATCAGGTTTGTAACTCGCGAGAAGAACGCTCTGATCCTGTACAACGGTCGATACAACGACCAGCATGACTTCATCGCTATGGAAATCATCGAGGGTCAGCTAGTGGTCAGTTTCTCACTCGGTGCCAATGTTTCAGAGGTTTCTGCTAAGGTTCCTGGTGGCTTGAACGATGGACAATGGCACGAAGCCGAACTCTCCTACCTCAACAGGGTGAGGCTCTTTGATTTCGCATTGGAAAGGTTTTGAGTTTGAAAAATGCTGACATTTAAACGTACGGGGAAGGTCTGGGAAAAAGCTAATTTCAATTTTATCCAAAATTCTAAAATTAAAAAAAAAATTATGTCTTGATACCTCTCAGAAACCTGGAATTCAACTAGAGTCCATTGCATCTTGGTCAAATGGGACAACTTTTTAGTTTTTATTTTTGCACGCCAAATGTTTTAAATGTCTTGGCGCAGGTTCTCGATTCCACCAGAGCCACGCAGTTTCAGAGTGGACACGTAAAGATGAGGGATGAAAAAGGGAAAAAAAAGTCGGAAATACGATATGTTTATTAAACCTTTCACTCGTAAATTTAGATTTTCTGTTCTTTTTATTAGGGCATTCAGTGCGTTGTTTATACACTCCTTTAGTCTACGTCTCGAGTAAGTGTTATGTTTTCACTGGATCATAATTTTTTTTTAATATAATAGAAGCATTGCTTGCTAGTGTCTATATTCCTTACATTCCTCTATAAATCGAAATCCAAAATACTTTAGAATTTCAACGTCCTATTCAATGTGTAGTAGGTAGTATCTGACTACTTAACAAAATAATTTGCGCATTTATTGTCGCAACGTACAACAACACAAAAAATATTGTCATAGGCTGACGATTACATTTTCTAGCCATTGAATATGAAATAGTTTTTTTTATCAAGGACGATAATTGCTCCCTCAACTAAGTTTTCTGTATCGATTTCAGTAAAAGAATCATGGTTGCTATTATACTCTTCATCATTCGATTCTTCCTCATCATCCGCACAAAGAGTCTTTCTTCATCCGAAAATACTGTTGTACTATATCTATTAAATACTGTATCTATTGAATTGCTTAAATATCACATTTCTTCATCATTACAATAATACGCCATTGCATAAGAAAGATTTTAAAGCGCGCTCATGCATTTAGAGCTGTAACGCGCAGGATATGACATACCCGAAGAGACGGTATCCAATCAAAAAATATCTTTAGAATTCGCCCATCAGCTAAGGCACCTCAAATGATATGACCTTAAAGTCAGCTGCACGAGGAACTATTCATTTACCAAAAAAGGTTTAGATGGAGTCTTGGAAAAAAGTTAGGCGGTGGGTATGACATACCCTGCATGTGAAATGCCGGGTTAACATTAGAGGTAATGAGATCGCCGATAGACTGGTCAAAGAGGGCAGTAAGAGTGAAACGGTCGGTCATTTATCAAGAACTGTGCTCAATCCAAACTGAATTTAATTGGACGTTTTCCACCAACGCACAATGACATCCCCCGGCTATCTTCTGGAAATCCAATGGTTCCCAGACTGGTCTGTCTCGACTAACAAGTGGCCACCTGAAATATACTCATTGCCATAAAAATTTGCATTCATTTTGACGACCAAGAACAAGTCGTCAAAATGAAACGAAATTTCACACATGCAAGTACTACTTTAATACAAGTACGTGCTTAGAAAATCAAAGAAAAATGATCCTTTATTGAAGAAAAAAAGAACAAATAAACGCAAGTTTTATTATGTTGGGCCCCCTCTAGCGCGAATGTACGATGCGGTACGAGCGGGCATTGATGTCCGTCTGTTCCGTATGATGTCCTGAGACATCTCGTTCCCCATTTTCTGTAAATGCGTCTCTTGTTCAACCAAACTCGTAGGCTGTTCAACTTGCCGTCCCAAATGATCCAAGATACGCTAGATTTGTCACAAATTTGGGGATCGAGAAGGCCAGGGAAAGGTGGTTATGTGTCGGAGGCAATCGTGACATCCTTTCTGTGTGCGGCTGAGCATTGTCTTGTTGTAAAGTGGCTCCTGTGAGCCTGCCATGATTGGCAACACATATGGCTGAAGGATGTCATGGATGTACCGCTGGGCTATTTTTTTGTCCATGGATCAATATTAGGGGTGCCCGTGTATCGTCATTAATGGCACCCCATACCATCACACAAGCTGTGAGACCGGTGTGTCGCTATAAAGTGAAGGCAGGATTGAGGCATTCATCACGGGCCCCCGCACACGAACACTATTGTCATCACTGCTCAAATTGAACCTAGATTTGACGTTGAAGATTTGACGCTGGTTACATTCCGTTGCAGTCCAATTCTGTCGAGCACGACATTACTCCAAACGGTGTGACTGGCGGCACACGTGATGGGCGCCACGATACCAGATTTCCTTCAGCCAGGCGCCTTGCGAGTATTCGGGAAGACACAGGGGCCCGAAGTGAAGGTGCTGCCTGCATCTGGACAGCCACCAATCGGGCAGTTAGCTCTACGCGTGCGTGTTGTATGATGGGAAGGTCTTCTCGACGACTCATCTATAGAGAGCGTCCTGAGCCTGTTCGCCGTGTAAATGACGTCCCTTTTGTCCACTGGTCCCCAAACCTTCTCACAGTCAAACTAGAACCTCCAACTTGACGAGCGACTCGCCAAGCCGACCACCCAGCTTCCATCATCCCGATGTTTCTTCCCCTCTCGAACTTTGACAGATGTTCATATTGTCTTCGATGGTGGCGTAACAATATGTTTTCTTCAGTGTTTCCTTTGCGTTTGATTAAGTACGCTCAAACAATCTCTACTTACCTATACTATACTCTAGGGAGAACGAATTTCAATGTCCTCTAGTGGCATTACGCAATGCTCAATCATGCTGCATTTCTAATCATTTGTATATCTGCTCGACATGTAACTTCATGCCATGTTTCGTTATGATCGCACAATAATTTCTTAGTGCACAAATTTTTATGGCAACAATTGTATCTTTCCTATGATAGGGGCAGAAAAATTCACCTCACTTGTAGGAAATGCTGTGAGCATCCAG
Organism: Trichonephila clavata; assembly: GCA_019973975.1. Lineage (NCBI taxonomy): Eukaryota > Metazoa > Arthropoda > Arachnida > Araneae > Nephilidae > Trichonephila > Trichonephila clavata. The sequence continues at coordinate 127,805 of BMAO01026370.1, read as the reverse complement.
GCTCACCGGATAACATTCTGGGACGCATCGGACTTTCTAAAGGGGAGTTATCATCCGATCCCCTGGTTATTATAGATTTGTTGGTGGTCAACAGGAATCCTCCTAGAATAAGAAACTACTATAACAGATTCATGTTGCTCAAGATTACGACACTAATAAAACAATTAATGCACCCAAGCCACTCATGCTGAATATAAAGGAGGGTCGGGTCTTAAACCTTTTTCTTTCAAAGAACCTGTTAAATCTTCCAATTACGCGAAAATTTAGAGAGATGAAGTTATTACCTTACATGTAATCAGATCATGGTTCGAAATGTGAGCCAGCTTCTGTGAGACTTAGGTCACTTTTGCACTTTGGCCAAGATATCTGATAAGGTATTTAGAATTAAAAATAGTATTCAAAAGTAGTAAACTCTCTCTCTCTCTCTAAGAATAGATATTAGTAGAGTTTATCGAGAAAACCGCGAAGTCATTTGTTATTTTAAGCAGTAACATATAAATATGATTTTTGTGAAACAATTAGCCTAATTATAATTGAAAAATTTAAGAATTTGCCTCTGATCGGGTTCTTACTGAATACCTGAAAAACAGAGTTGCTTAGTTAAAATATCGGATACCATTTTTTTCTGATCATCGCTAACATTGCCTTTTCATGAATATTTGTTGTGTTGAATATAATCTGAATTGAATTTCCTTTATTAGACTGCGACTCTCAGCATAGATGGATGTGATATGGGAGTAGCGGTGAAATACGGTGATGAACTGAACTACAAGTGCGCCAATGCAGTGACTCACGTGCTCGAACCCAGGTATGTTTCACCTTTCTTTTAAAGACTCTATCAAACAAAAGGGAAGAAATATTTATTGAAACAACAAAAAAATTTATTTTTTTTACTTTCTTTCAAGCCTGTATCTCTTTATGATTTGTTGATTTCCTGATTTTTAATGCTAAACATGAACTACGTGGTGTGGAAAGGTCATGCGCGGTTCATGATCAATCATCTTAACATATTGCTTAAGTGGTAGTGAATGAGTGAGATAATATAAACGTCGGACTGATTAGCAACACGAGAGCTTTTGGCGACGGTCCGCGTAATTTTGAACCATGGTCAAGTGACGCGGACGACAAATGAGCTTGCACCCCCCCCTCTCCTAGCTTAAGTGGTAGAGAATGCTACAAGTAGCTGTGCGTTTAAAAGAATTGCTGGTGTTAAGCGGGGATAATTCCAAAGTGTTTTGACTTCCAAATTTACATCTTGCATTAGACCTGTTATTGATTACGGCTCTGGGCTTTTGTTGTTGCTCCTGACAGTGTATTATCAAAGTTGGACATCGTTCAAAATAAAGCAGATTTATCACTGATGCAACCACCTCGACCCTTATCGCCGCTATGCAACTGCCAACTGAAGTTTGTGGTCCACCTGAAAGTCGTCAATACTCTGCTCTTTCTCTTGGTGAGGGATTATTGAGAAAAGAACGTTTCTGGCCTGACTATACTTTCCGAAACAAGACTTAAATCTCAACATACTTTCTTGTTTAAGTTCCAGAGACTTTCAGATGCTTTTGGTGTTTCCGATAATAAACTTTCCATCTTTAAACCGAATACCTTCCCGGGTCATTTGTGATATGCTTCTGCTAAACTGATCCTACCTGTTCGTAGCAAAATTTCCTCCGGGCTGAGTTAAGGTCATTATCCCTGGCTACTATCCATGAAAGACATCCAGATCAAGACTGGTTATATGTATTTACTGATGACTCTGCTACGGCTTCCTTTGGTAGGGATCGAGCTGGTGCTTACTCCAACTCATTTAATCTTAAGAAACCTATTAGTTCCTGGCCAAAATATTGCCTTCATAAATTCTCAGACCGCAACTAAGACCATATCTGGCTACAATCTATTCCCATCAGAACTTGAATTCAAATGTAAGAAACTTATGGACTCATTTCTTAGCATGGAAAGATGGATTCAATGGATCCCTTTCCTTCCCCCGTCCTTCAATGGATCCCTTTCCATTGTGGCATCATGGAAATGAACAAGTTGGCCAAAGAGGCTTCAACGCTGCACCCACCTTGTCCTCTTAGAAATGCCAAAGGACTTCTCTGGGATAAATATATATCTCCAGAAAAGAATATCCACTCTTAAAAAGTTGGCTGTTGGTAAATCTTGGTCTTGTCTACTCAATGGGCAGAGACGTGCTCAACTTTCTGTCCTACCTAAAGGGAGTGGCATGTTTTAGAGTCATCACCGTACATGATTGTCTGCAAGCCCATTTGTTTAAGCTTGGCCTTGCTGATTCTCCGTTCTGCTCTCTCCGTAAATCCGTGCCAATGACTGGGAAGCATCTATTTCATTGCACCTCTCTACTTCATGTTCTATCTCAAGATAATCTTGGAGTTCTCCCTCCTGCTAGTGCAACATCTGCTTTATATTGGACTGCAAGACGCTTTATGTCTGAGAGGACGTTCGCGGGTGTGATTTTTTTAAAAAATGATCAATCATGTTCCTGTTCATGATCTTTTTAAATACAAAACTCTGTCAAGCTTAAAGTTATCTCAAAGGAAATATAATAACGAATATAAACCTTGAAAGATGAAAAGACTTGACTTTTGACTCATCGATGAAAGAGTTAAAATTTATACGGGGAAAAAACGGAGTGGTAAGAGTAAAAGATGCCTTCTCAACATTGTGTGTGGGGGGGGGGGGGTGGCATCTACTACATCTCATTATATTTACCCCAAAATGAGATGCTAGAAGAATCTGACACCATAAGATAAGCACAGGACCAGAGCTCCTTCCATAATGCCGATCTAGACGAAAAATCATAAAATATTGTGGGAATTTTTCGCTTTATCTCCGAGATGTTTTTAATTCAATAAAAAGACATTTAACGTAATTTTTTCTAAAAATAAATTAAAAGAAAAAAACTTATTTACGAACAAGCTTTTATTTAAACGCGCTAAAAAGAATAAAATAAATTTTTCTTTAAAATTTTTTTACTATCAACTTATAACGTCATTACACATTTTATATGATTTAAAAGCTTGTCGCAAGATTAAAGCACTCTTATTTACTTAGTTTGAAAATTTTAAGAAATTGAAATCAATCAGATCAAGTTATTTAATTTACTTGTTTATCTGCAGAGGTAAATCTCGCGACAACCTTTTATATCATATAAATTGTGTAATGACGTTATAAGTTGATAGTAAAAAAATTTTAAAGAAAAATTTATTTTATTCTTTTTAGCGCGTTTAAATAAAAGCTTGTTCTTAAAAAAGTTTTTTTCTTTTAATTTATTTTTTACTTTTTAGTTATCACTGGACAGGTTTCTTAGTCTGTTCATCTCATTCAACGCATCGTTGTTGCTAGGTGTTAGCCGGTTATTTTCGGAACAGTCGAGCTAAATGAATTCTCGCAAAAAGGGTACTAGACCAAAAACACAAGTTTTTCTTAAATCCGTAAATTTTAAGCAATTCTTTCAATCTTCGTACAGATCTTGGGTAATATTATCCTACACACGAAAAAAAGTTGTATGAGATTTTCTTCATAAATGACGAAGTTATTAAATATTAAAATGTGGAGTATTTTTTGAAAAATCGTAAAAAAAAGATTCTCGACATTTTATTTTTTAAATGATTGATTCTAAAAGAGCAAATCATGAACTGTTTTAGTACGGAATGTCGATTCATTTAAACAAAAAAAAATTCCTACGCAATGAATTAGACATTATTTTCATAAAAACGCATCGATTTTGACTCATTTAAAAAATCGTAAGAAATAAAATTATTATTATTTTGTAAAAAACATTATACCGTATCGGGACGAATTAAATGATCTTTCCGATTCTATAATTATTTTTTTCTGAGCTTCATAGATTAACCTCTTAAGCGGTCAATTTTTTTGACCAAAATTTTCCCAAAAAAAGCCCATTTTTTAACTGCATGTAACTAAGCATAATAATTAACAGAACGCAGGAAAATGGAAGATTTTTATTTTAATCTCCGGTTTAAAATTTTACTCATTTTTTTATTTTATAATTTTTGAACACAAAAACCCTTAAATGTTTGCTTTTAATAAGTACATTCTGCGTACTATGAAGAATATTTCACATATAACTTAAAATATGTTTTCTTCCACTTACCAAACAATTTCATGTTCATACCTCTTTTTCATACGATTGATAGGATTCCATGTGTGTGTGTGCATATTTATAAGCACACACAATATGAAGAATAGTGTAACACTAATCATATTCCAATGGGGATAGAGATAATATCGACTTCTTTGGATTATTGTACATTGTACATTGCCTTGTAAATCCCTGTTCTTTATCCAATATTTTCAAGAATATATATTCTTGCCTTCAGTGAATAACTCTCATCTTCACCACTACCAAAATTCTGAATGAAGAGTAGTTCAGTACCATGGACAAACTATCTCTCTGCAATTCCTAAAGACACACTCTATACTAATAACCTTATTATAGGAATAAAAATGTCTGTGCAAATAAAATATAGAAATAAAAAATTTCGGTGCCTGTACAGCGCACGGGCAAACCGGTTGTGGCTAACTTTCAGTAGCCCGTAACGTGTACGGGCAAACCAGTTAAGGGGTTAAAGTTAGAATTTCTATAATACTCCATCTCAGTTTAACTTGGCAGCGTTGAGAAAGGTATACAATGTACCAATCTACTTGAAAAATAGCTCTACTTTTTTTTTTTTTTTGAATTTAAATCGAAGAAAATAGATACAAATTTCTAAACAAATTGCATACGTTGCAGAAATTAGATTTTTATGTTGTAGAAATGTAATTATTTTTTAGACAAAGTTAATTAATACAGTCAATAGCGCAACGTTATGAAATTCCAGTTTGGCTGAAAATCGATTTTCGACGCCAACTTTTGTCATTGTTGTAACAATAAAATTATTACAACAATGCAGATATATCCAAGTTGGCGCCCAAAACTAGTTTATCGTTTTTAATTAATATCTTTTTAATTAATTGCAATATTGGAATATAAATGGTCAAAACATGCATTGTCATCCAAACTAAACGTGTATACAAAATTTCAGCTCAATGGGAGGAAGATATCAGCTTCAAAATTTAGTTGCAAGATTCCACCCGAACAAATTACATACATACATACATACATACATACATACATACATTGTAAGTTAAATAAAAGCTTTTAATAAAAAGGATAGAAATGTTGTGAAATAATATTCATAACACAATTATTATCACACGAGTTGAATCTTTTTCTCACCTTCATCATGCAATTTAAAATTTAGAGGGTCACCCAATATCATCGTAAAATATGTATCCATAAAAAATGAGTGGATATGAACCCAAAAAACCTCTTGCAGGTGTGCTGATCTGATGCAGACGTGTTACCGCTTCTTGGACCTGACGGGCCCCCTGCAGATTGGGGGACTGCCCGCCCTGCCTTCCGACTTCCAGATCAAGAACAAAGACTTCGTGGGATGTATCATGGACCTCTACATCGACCATCAGATGGTGGACCTCAATACGTGAGTGTTGCATTTTCTTTCCAGAGAGTTTAGACATTCAAATCTGTTAATTCACTTTTTAATTATTTATTTTGCTTTATAACATTTATATCCCTTTTGGGTCTTATTTACATCAAACCACCTTTCGTATGCAATTTAGGCAGGATCAGATTCTCAAACCACTTCATATTGTGAGCAATAAGCGAGACTAACTTTTATGTAATGATCTAAATTTCTGTCGCGTGTGTGTTTACTTTCGATGACTACAATAAAGATAATAGACAATAATGGTCAGTTTATGGAAATAGTGATTGTGGAGGTAATTTTTTTTAAAAATGAGTGTAAGAAGAAAGCTTCAGTTTTTGAAATTTGACCGTATTCGCAACTGAAAACAATTAAATAATTGGTAATATTCAAAGATGTTTAAATAATTTATATGAAAAACTGTAGAGTAAATATTTGGAACTGAATAAAAATTTCTACGGGAAATGTTTACAAAAACATTTTTATAAAAGGTAAAATTCATTATAATGTAAATATATCTGTTTAGCATGGTCCATTTTTTGCTTATAATTTGATTTAGTATCATTTCAAGTGTAAGATTGATACGTTAGTTGTGAAAATTCGTTTCTCTAAGAATAATAAGTTTTTTAGACTCATTAGTTTTCATTTTACTTGTGGTTGAATGTTTCGTGTGCTGCAGGTTCGTGGCCGATAACGGAACACTCGTGGGCTGTCCCCAGAAGAAAGGTTTCTGCCACTCTCAGCCTTGCTTGAACGGCGGCACGTGCGAAGAGGGCTGGGGATCATTTCATTGCCATTGTCCTCCAGGGTTCGGAGACAAAGACTGCAGCGCCAGTGAGTAGACAATTTCCTCATCCTTGATTGAAAGCAAATCTTTTCTGTTTTACGCTGATTAAGCTCTTACAATGGCTGAATTGCGCTATGTTGTTCATCTATTAATCCTTCGATTATTTGTATTAAAACACTTTCCGATATTTTTTTTTTTTACAAAATTTATACAAATTAGATTTAATAATAAATATTTTGAAAATTAAAATTATAGTATATCTTGGGGAAAATAAAAGTAAACAAATGTGAAACAAATTGATTAATTTGCTTTAATTCACGAGATACTTTATTTAGTCAAACGACCTTGTGAGCTGTTTCCATTGCGATGCAGGAATATTAAGAACGGTTAAATATTTAAAGACCATAAATGTGAATTTTTTACTGTAGCTTATTTTAATTTATTTTTATGAAAAAACGAATAAAAGTGTTTGTGTGAGGGCAAGAAATAACATTCATTACTTTAATTTGGAAAAGGTTTTTACCTTAGAGCGCATGTGTTTTATGTTGCAAGATTACACATCTATAAATTGTATACATTTCTTGTTAATACTAAAAAATGAAAAAATATGTATATTTATAACACATTGTACTAAACCATTCTGTTTTTCTAACATGCAAAAAGCAACCTTTTATGAGCTTTTGTACATAAATGTTTTTGTTTGTTTTTTCATTCCGACGTAGATTTATGGAAGCAACTCGATCAAGGTACGAATTCTTTCTTCAATTTTTCCTCGTTGAATGTTCCTTTCTTTATTTGCTTTGAAATTGTATGCTCAGTATCTTTTTTTTTCCTGCAGACATCGAACCCGTGCGACATTTTATGGGGGATGGATTTCTGATCTTCACCCCTCACCTGAGACCCATCCAGACGGAGTGGGCCATTTCCATCTCGTTCAGGACCCGCCGGAAGAACGGATTGCTACTCAAAGTTCAGCTGGGACAGTCTAGTCACGTGTCTCTCGAGGTGAGTTGTTTCTGTATGAAGCATTCATAATTTCTGTTCAGTAATATTTGAAAACGGTTTTGAATTAGAGAGACATAGTCTATTCAGCTGCTAGAAGCTCGAATATCTAGAATTCTCGTAAATAGTGTATTTATTCGAATCTAAGCTGCATTTTCCCCCACTGATAATGCTACTGAAAATCGGGAACACACTAACTGATGATTAGAGCAATTACAAGTTCATGTAAGTAACTGGCTGTAACAAAAGTTTCCCACCAACGTGGAAAACTTTTGGAGTGTTTGCTCATTTTTAACACCCTTTTCTAAGGTTCACTAGTATGTAACGGAATCTTTGAACTCAATTTTTATCCGTTTTAAAAGGTCAGATTAATTTGAAATTTTGCTCATTTGTCCAGGACCGATGACAATACAATCATTTAATAATTTTGTTCCATTGTCCTGATTAGGATCATCAGGATTAATGATTTCCCATTTTCAGATCCCATCTCGCATCTGGTGACTAATTTCAGATTCCATTTCCAAATTTAGTGACTAAAAAATTAAGTTACAACTTAGTTCGTGCGATTAACTATAAAAGAGTGTTTTTTAGTTTGTTTTTTTAATATAATTTTTGTCAGACGATTTTCGGCATTTGAAAGAAAGAGACTAGCTTTAGAATACTGTGCTGTGAAATCTGTAAAAAATATTGTTATCATAAAGTACAATATGTCTGAAATGGAACTATCACGCTACCAGAACAAATCTATCATTTACTTCCACTTCTGTTGCAAAAAGTCAGCTACAGAATGTCACCAAATCATGTGTACAGCTTTAGGCACTACTGCTGTATCTGATGACTGAGAAGTTTTAGTACCGAAAGTCAAAAACATTTTCTCAATGACATTCAAAAGGCAGAGAGCTTAGGCCAGCCTACTGACCTTAACGGGAAAACTTTCGCTACCACCCTATACTTAAAAGTTTAATGATGGTAAAATAAATAAATTTTTAGTTGATTTTTGTAAAAAAACAATACGGAGAAAAATGCAAGATACGAAGATAAAAGTGTAAAAAACGTAAATCGTTAAAGATTTTATTTTTTGTTTATTTATTTATATTTAACTATTTATTTATTATGATGATGGCATATTTGTTCCTTGCGCTCGAAGTATGAAATGGATTAAATCGAATGAACATCTCCAATATTTTTCATTTGAAAGCAAATCCTGATTCTTTAATTATTGCTTCAACCAACGACTATTCGGCATTCTTTAGAGCCTGTTTTAACCTTCCTTCTCTTTCCAAAAGGTATCGGACGGAATGATCAATTATTCTTTCAACGAGCAGTCTTTGCTGCTGAAGGATAAGTCCGTGGACGACGGCATGTGGCACAACGTCGAAGCCAAGTGGATGACAGCCGGCGTGTGGCTCAATTTGGACTATGGACAGTACGAGGTACTCTACATACCGTATTAAGAATTTTGATTCAATTTTGGCCTTCCCGCTACAAACTAACAATTTCTTTTGTCATATTTCTTATCCTAAAGTCTATATACTTACTTTGCATGATTTACTTTCGTTCCTTTTCCCTTTTTCACAACGTCCTATTCAGTTAACAAACTCATTCCTTTTGCACAGTCTGTGGAACGCTTGGAAGGTCACATCAGAGGCCTGTATGTCGGCAAAGTGTCTGTCGGAGGAATCCAGCCTTCTGAAGGTCCAGAAAATGTAGCTTTTTTCAACGGTTGCATACAGGTAAATTTTTTAATGTTTTAAATACCAGCGTCAATGAACCTTTAAAGTAATTCTGATATCTGGATACTCCCAAATATCTCAGATCTTTTGCCGTTTTGATTTTGTTTCTTTTCCTGACCCACAGGACGTGAGGATTGACATGAATCGGGAAGCTTGGCTGAGGCCTTCTCTGGAGAGCAATGTGAAGGAAGGGTGTCGAGTGCAGAACCCCTGCCATGGCAACCCTTGTCCGCAGAACAGCACGTGTGTTGACCTCTGGGGACACTACGAGTGTCAATGTGAAATGGGTGAGTATCGATACACGAAGACTGGCCGATTAAGAAAAATAAAGTTACCCTAGATTTCACTAAGAATGTTTAAAGAGAAAATTCTCAATGGGTTTGGCAAAACAAATCCAGACATATTTGCTTAGATTTCTAATTAATAGAAAGAATTGTGTGGAGGTGCAATGTTTGAGTGGGAACAGTGAGGTGAAACTCTTTCATCGTATTATGGTTTATGTTATAAAGGATCCGCCTTTTTTCCTTCGTTTAAGGGAGCATTTTCGATTTTATTAATTTCATCAGCTCAATATCATGCCTCTTTATCATAGCCTTATTATCATTAGCGCAATATGTTTTTTTAGTAAACCCTCGCGTAAGCATGTGTTTACTCCTCTATATTGCGTCAAGGCTCAAAGTTAGACATGATTTCTTGTAGTACCTAGATTCATCTGAAGTACAGTTAATAATAATTACCATCCCTCGAAAGAAAATAAAAATTAATTTTTTGTCTTGAACTCGATATTCGATATCATGAGTAAGAGTGCAAAAATGACTTGAAACTTCACGCTAAAGAAGAAAAAAATATTATGTAGGTTATGTTAAAAGGTCTTTATCTTTCTACTGATAGGAATAATAATCATATTTTGTTCTAGATGTTGTATTAACAATTTTTTAAAACAAATTTTGTTTTTGGATTAAAAGTTTCTAATTCCCTTTTTTTGCTATATATGAGTCATTGATTATTCCCGATATTATTATTTAAACGTTATTTGCATTGATTTTATTCTTATAGAGGTATATACTTTCATATTCTGTATAAACTTGTTTTTAAATAATGCTTTGTCAATCCCATTTATTTAACACTTTTTCCCCTTAAGGGATGCTAACAGCCAACAATTTCATTTGACGCTATTAAAACATCGTTCGTTTATCTTCTAGGTTTCGTAGGTGATCAGTGCCTTCCTGTGTGCGAGGTGAACCCCTGCGCCCCGGGCTCCAAGTGCAGGCCTTCCTCAAAGTTCGCCTCTCCCCACGACCACCATAAATATGGGTACACTTGTGAATGCGATTCCCTGCACACGGGTGAGTATTGCGAGGTGCCCTTGGACCACCCCTGTCCTTCCAACTGGTGGGGGTATCCCATCTGCGGACCCTGTCACTGCGACACTGCCAAAGGTTACGACGCCAACTGCAACAAAACCAACGGAGAATGCACGTGTGAGGTGAGTGAAATCTTGTGTCTGGGGAAATGCTGCGTATTTCCCAAGTGTGTCTTTTTTCATCTTTCTCGTGGATCCTGTAGATTGGCCCCAAAGCAATGGATGTCTGTTGTCAAGGGTTGGAAGTCTGCCATTCTCGTATCATGCTCCAATTAGCCGCACGTCGCGTTCTTTTGATTTTGTCGATTTTCGGGAACAATAAAAAATCAATTATTGAATTAATAACTAGCATTAATTAATAAAATTAATTTTTAATAACAATACTTAATTGAATTTTGCGTACATAGGACTATATTCAATCGGAAAAAATCAAGGGCTAAGGGTGGTCCGGACACCTCCTTTTGTGCTTCACTGTTTGCAGTCAGGAATAAAACAGGGTTCTAAAAATGAATCTTTTTTTACAGTCAACTTGTTTTTAAAACGAGCAGGTTTTAATCTCCAACTCTGAATGCGTAATACTAAAGATACAAATTCTAGGAACTTTTTTGTTTGTTTTAAGAGCTTTAGTATTTGACACATTCTGCTCTCTTTCGCTGTCCTACATAAAGTAACACTTATTTCATTACACTATCAGAGTGTCAGCTTGAGTCTACTTATTTTTCAGACATAAAATGTTCTGTATTTTGTCTCGAATACCTTTGTGCTAAATTATATTTAATTTCAGCTGTTCAAATGAAAGATTTGCGGTCCATTTTTAAATTTTAAGGAAGCATACAAATAAACTGATGCATGTATAACAACATCATGGATTTACTCTTGTCTGAAATGTGGAGGATGACATGCTAGCTTAGGCACCATCCTCGTCACCTGAGACCCTCATGTAACTTCAAACTGATATGTTAATTAATTATTCGAGCATAAAAATGGGGAGATGTTTCCGTCTAGGTATGGGCTCCAATTTTGGATTAGAAAAGACGACTTAAAGGGAACATCAAATGGCATTTATTGTCTTTTTTGCGGGTAAAGAAGTCGATGGTTTCATTGCCTTCTTATTTTTTCAGGACAAGCACTTCCAGCCCCCTCATAGCGACATCTGTTTTGACTGCGACTGCTACGCCACTGGCTCCTTCGGCAACCGATGCGACCTCATCACCGGTCAGTGCAAGTGCAGGGCGGGGGTCATCGGGAGGCGGTGCGATTCCTGCTCCAACCCTTTCGCTGAAGTCACCTTGAGAGGATGTGAAGGTGAGAAATGTTGCATTTTGTTTCTGTACTAATGTTATTAGTTTATCTAAACCACTGATGTAGCTAGTTCTGAATGGGCCTTGAGTCAATATTCCTTCGTGGACCTATTTTAGGTATGAAAGCCCTGCTAGCGGGACTGTAGCTTCACATTTTGGGAGCCCTGTAGTTTGGAGGTATCTTTGATATGGCTGATACCGTGCTAGGTACGTCCCGGATCTAAACTAATGCTATCGAAAAAATTGTTTCAAGTGCGGACGTTTTTGAGCTTATTAGGAACTGAAGTTGTAAATCCAGTCGACAAGTCCATGGTATTCTACATTCAAAAATAATAGTTAATTGGCTACGAGCGATAGGGAGTGGAAATTAAATAACTTCAGTAAATTCTAGAAATTAGACAAATAATTTTGTCAGTGGCGCAACAGCTCATGAGGGGCAAGGCCTACTGTGCCCATCTCAGTATACGTGACGCCAAGCTTGCTTAGGCACTGAGGTGCATGAGTAGTTGTTCCGATCGGGTGGTCAGTCTGACGCGAAACTCCCTGTGTTTAGTCACCAAGCAAGCTTGGTACTCATTTTTTGACCCATTGAGGGGAGGAAAGGCTGAGTCGACTTTGCCGAGCCCGGGGATAGAACACCGGACCTGTGATGTGGAAGCACGATACGATGCCACTGGGCTTAAGATAAAATAATTATCACTGTGAAATCCTTCGAATCCGATCATAATTTACTGATATATTTTCGAGACACTCTATCATGTGTGCATCGCACTCCCATAAACCAACTAATCTACGGATTAAAAATATGGGTCTCGATTAGTAATCTATGTGCATTTTAGTAATTATTATAAAACACCCTATTTCTTTCTCTCTCTCTCTCTATAAACTTACTCGGTCGCATCCTCTGTGTGTCCGTTTACCCCACCTAAACTCCTCCCCTTCACTTCATTCACGAAAAATAGATGATTAGATGGGGGTTACACGAAACGCTGTTATGGAACTTTTATACCCAAATAAATTTTATCAAAGATACAAATTACTTAGATTATTCTCTGTAAACGATACATCGGCAAAAAAGTTCAAAATTGTTTCAGTTAGAATTCAGTTTATCTTAGGATTTTCTAATTGGTCTGATCTTAAAATGCTTATACTCTTTTCAGTATTTTGGGAAATATTTTTAATTTATATTGTTAGTTAAAAAGTTAGCTATGTTACTTGTAACAGTTTAAAATTTTAAAAAGACTATGTGTTTGGTGGTCGTGTTTAAAAACTATAAACTAGTTTAACAAAATCTGTTCCGAGGCAATTTTGTTGAAATTTTTATTGACTTTTTTTTAATAGTTTAGAAAATATACGAAGGATGCAATGATTTTTCACCCGCTGTGCAAAATCAGTTTCTTGCCAATCTTACTAAAACTAGTCACTCTAATTAGACTACTATTGTAAGAATTTAGATTAAAGACCATCTCAAAGGGAGGCTTCACAAGATACTTCCGAATTTAATCATTTCTTTATTAGAAACATTATTTAAAGTTTTTTGAGTAAAGAAAGTCGAACGAGTTGTATTGCTATGACATTAGTTCCCAGAACATGTTCCCTATGGCATTAGTTCTTCTCTTAGAGACTACGACAGCAAAATTAAAATTTTAGTTCCGGTTTCTTTCAGACCGATACATAATGCGGAATTTGCTTTAATTTCTTAGATCGATTTTTTCACAACAATGTTAAACTATTGCGTTTCTATGCTTTTATTCCTTTAAGTATGTATTTTTTTCATCGGAAGTAATTTTCACCGAAGAAAAATAAGAACTTATCTAAATTTTGTTTTCGTTTCTCAGTGGTCTACGATGGCTGTCCCCAGTCTTTCAGCATGGGCATTTGGTGGGACAGAACTTTATTTGACCAAGAATCTTCTCACGCTTGTCCCAAAGGCGCAGTTGGTGAGTATTCATTTCCGTTTTTTTATTATGTGTATTATAATTTTAAATCTAAAATTTTTAAGGAATAGATTAAGCACACACAATGATGTAATTTTAACACGATTTTGTAGCACGTTTAAATTTATTGAAAAGTGTTTAATGTGTTTGAATAGGGTAAACATGTGAAATATAGACATCAAAACACTCATTTGAAAATGTACTGCACTAAAATAGTTTTCATTTTTCCAAAATTAAGATACTTCGAACTTAAGAGATCTTTATGATATTTCTAATGGTTCATAAGCAAACCTCTAACTCTTGTTGCTGAGTATACAGAAGCTCCGCTACAAATTCTATTATTGCCCATAATTAATTAATACGTTAGGTAGCATGGACACAATTGCCAGAAACATGGGCAGTTTGCATGATAGAATGATTAGTGAAGCTCATCTCTAAATTTACCTTTTCCATGCACACAGAAATAGATTTTTACACAAATTGCAGGTTTGGCAAATAAATAAAATAAAACCTTTGTTATTGAATAAATTGTATCACAAAGAAAAAAAATGTTAAAGTTTTTATCTGCAAATTAAATAAAAAAAAACTGTATGTGTCGGCTCCGATGCACGATTGGAATTTACGCCTGAAGTACGGTTGTCTTTGATTATATGGTAGGCAAACAGGGTAAATAATAGCATTTCATATAATACTGAAAACATGCATGTATTTTCTTTATTCTATTCCCAATTTTCATATTGATTCAGTAAAGTGATATATAAAATAATATACATCAATTGTGATACATAAATGTATATTGCTTATAGTACATGAGTATATTTTTAAGAAGGTTGATTTACTTCACTATTAATATCACTTCGAGTATTAATTACATTAATACTCTCGCCATTATGAATTACTGTGACAAGAGGCTTGTGGAAACTAAAGTATGATGCGTGAACCTCGATAGATACGTGATTTAAGAATCGGAAAAACATCGATCGCATCAGTGGTTGTTACCATCCCTAATGGTAATGGTCCCCAGTGCTCTAACAGAAACGGAATCCGAATTCGGCTCTGATTTTAAAAATTGGACTAATCTCAATCCTTCACCTTTATCAAAATCAATGTTGAAATCGCAACCAAGCATAAGTGGAAGTACATGATACTGTTTCCTCAGTAGTTTAGAACCAGCTTCTGTACATGCTGATAATGTCTCGTGGATATAATCTATAATGTTAGTAACATTCTGATTGACAGAAATATAAACTGTGACGATAGCAATGGGTTTACCGTTAGGCAAAGTGCATCTCGCGGCACATATATCTCCCAAATTAGATTTAGTTTGATTAACGTACTAGACCTGGAATAAATATTTATCTACAGTAACGTACTCTAGAGGCATTTCTTCTCACGTAAGCATCGTGATTACCAATAAACTTATGTTGTGAATCGACAACGTTTTGATGGATGCCGCCCCCATGATTGGTCGTCTATACAGCATTGCTGATTTCTCTATTAGTTTTATTGATAAAATCAACAACGTACTGGGATGATGAATATTCTTCAGTGATGAATTGGAAATCAATATTAGTCCCAACCACGTTATGCAAGTATATTAATAAAAGAATTAAACTCATTATGCCATTTTTCGGAAGGTTGCCGCTTTATAAATACACGAGGTTGAGTTATCCCAGCCTGTAAAATGTATAATCCTCGTCCGGTATTATGTAATTAGCTTGATAATAGTCGTCAATGTCATTGTAATCATTATCTTCTAGATATTTCCGTACATTTTTGTTTCGTAATTTTGATGTAGCGCAATTGGCAAAAAAGAGGGGTGAGGAGTAAGGTAGAGGGATTTGTCTTTCTGCGCCTGCGCCATAAGCTCTCAAAATCTTGAATTCCTTACAGGATTACCACAATTAATAGTTACTGGAATTTCGTAATTTTAGTGATTTTTTTTCATCGGACTTTTTAGGGCACCCGGGAAGGCAAATGCATTCTTTTTTAAAAAATAGTATTATGAAAAAGACAGAAAAATAGAAAATTTCAAAATTACTAAACTCCATAGCTATTTTAAAGGAATTTACTATATTCCGTTTCAGCTTAAATGTCAAAAGAGCTAAGGCAGGAAGTGTCACTGGCTCGAAAACCAGTTTTCGATGCCAATTACGCTAAATAGAGAAACGTTAGTAAACCCAGTTTCGGAATTTTTTTTAAAGTTTTTATTTTTTTTATGAGGGTTTAGTTTTTAAAATATACTTTCCGAATTTCCAACATAGATAACAAATAACTGTAATTTTTAAACAAAAAAAAAAAAAAAAATGTAAGAAAAAACTGTGTAAATGATTTCTTGTAAAAAAAGGGTATTAGACGAAAAACATGAAAACTATTTTATAAAAGCCGTAATTTTTAAGAAATTTCAATCTTTGAACAAGACACGGATAACAACACTTGGAAAAAAAACTTTTATATGATTATTTTTATAAATAATGAAGTTATCAAATGTTTAGTTAGAATTTTCAGTATTTTTTGAAAAATTGCAAAAACAAAAGATTTTTGCATTTTATATTTTAAAGCACTGATTATAAGAGAACAAAGCATGAACTTTTTTAGTACAGAATTTCGATACATTACAATGGTTAGAAATCCGTACAGAACGATTGATAAACTCTTTTCATAAAAACGCATCGATATTGACTCATTTTACAAAAAAATCGTAAAAAATGCAAAATTTAGTTTTTTTGTAAAAACTTGATACCGCATCGTGACAAAATAAAGGTTCTTTCCGAATCTGTAATTATTTTTTTTTTGTCTGATTTCGGTAAGGAAAGAATGATCTTAATTTTTAAAAGGAGGGAAATTATAGTCCTTCCAACAACAACTTGGCGCATGCGC
This sequence comes from Trichonephila clavata, assembly GCA_019973975.1. Taxonomy (NCBI): domain Eukaryota; kingdom Metazoa; phylum Arthropoda; class Arachnida; order Araneae; family Nephilidae; genus Trichonephila; species Trichonephila clavata. Next base: position 111,271 of record BMAO01026370.1, on the reverse strand, counting down.
AGAACACAGCATAACGCATTTTTATTAACGCTTGTACACAAATTTCCCTTTTCATAATATTTCCATACCGACGGCTATATATGAAAATCAATTTTTAAGGAGTTAACTCCAATAATTGGATCAGGAAAATCAGATAAACCATTAAATTATTACAAACTTAACAAATCAACACTCAATGTGAGGACTTGCACCTTTATCACATACGCTATACTCATTACGATAGAATGATTCGCCCTCTAACTCGACACAATTTCTCATGGAACCAGGATGAACAAGAATCACATCATTATACACATTCCTGTCCTTGATTTTCATCCTAATTGCTAGCCTCACAAACAGGGCAAATGCAGGATGTATTGTGTTGCCTGCCTAGTTTCGGCACCTTAAATTCATTCTTCAGTCAATACTGTTGCAGAGTTTGGCATGGCACGTGGCCGCGGTAGCCTTATGGTTAAGGCAACGGACTCATGGCTGGCGTGTCAAGAGTTCGAGCCTAGTACCAATGAAGACCCGCCGTGTAGGGGCAATGTACGTTAAATCTGTCGAGAACCCAAACTTTGTGGTGTAGTAGTTAGGAGAGGAGGTGCCAGTTCAGGTGCGGTCCTCGTCACTTGACCATAGTTCAAAATTACGAGGTCCGTCGCCAAAAGCACTCTTGTAGTTGAAGAGTGCGACGTTAATATTCACTCACACTTGGCGTGGCACATTATAGATTTTCATGTGTGTTTTTATACATTACACATGTGTAAAACTCAAATAAAAATACTTGATATGGATCTATACCTGCCAATCGATTATTTCGGGGCTCCACTCAAGGCATTGCAGCAGTCCCTCCTTCTTTACAATTATTTCTGTGCCTGATCTGAAAAAAAAAAGAATTTCACATATTTGGCATTAATAAAACGCCCTAATTCCGAAGC